>JBBYHH010687687.1:0-10217 GCA_038382905.1 Daphne laureola
TGAAGGAAAGTAAAAAACTAGGGAAAATGAGTAATTTTATCATCAATGTTTAGAGGATCGCAAATTGTTATCATTGAACTTCTTTTTAGGGTAAAATTATCATTAACGTCAATGTTAAAAAACTTGACGGTTTCGTTAAATTTTCTAGATTAATGTTTATTTTCAGTTTTCACCTTAAAATTTGTGAACTAACAATTTAACCATTGAACTTTAGATTTTGTACACTTTGACCCCTTCATCCCGTCACTAAAGTTTTATGGCAGAAAATGACTATCCCCTAAACATCGATGTAAAATTATCATTTTCCTTGTTATTAACTTTCTTTCTCTTTTTTTTTTTGATATAAAAGAGATATGAAATTAAAAATACAGGAGGCTCCAACTCAAAACTTTTATAAATATTCTCAGGAAATACGATCACTAAATCAAATGAGGAAGGTTAGTGTTCTGTTGAAGGAAAGCCACACAACTAACGAGATTTAACCAGATTTAGGCCCATGACATTAGAGGGCTCAACCGAGTTTGTGCAACCCAACAACGGCAATCAAAGGAATGAATATTGTACTCTTAAGTTACAAGTGGATGCGGGCAAGCATTTGCTGAGGTGTAAAGGCCGAAAATCAATTACTACTGACACTAGTTTTGTTATCAAATGATGAGCTTCAAATGGGCACCTGTGACTTGGTTATAACTTTTGCAGAGCAAACTATCGTTATGCACTGACCAAATGCAGATATATGAGACCAAGATAACGAGATCATTTTTTTTAAATAATAATAATTTTTTCCCAGTTTTATATAAATCGAGTATTAATAAATATTTTTTTATGTCGTTTTATGAATAATGATTATACAAATCCTGAAATCGAGATCTTATTTAAGAATGAATGCGTCTTTATCACTCAACCCTAACGATTGTTAATAAGATAACATGAGAATTAGGTCCGAGATAAATTACACATGTGAATCTTTTATTTACAAGTTTGTCATTGTTATATATATGATCAGTAAAATGCTCTTTTATGATCGACATTACGATGATTAGCAATTTTGATTAGTAACATTAGTTTTCTTGAACAAAATCAGGATAATTAATGTTGATCTGTATGATTGTCAACATCCCATTACACTCCCTTACACCTGATCGACCATGTTATTCTGTTTGATCAATAACATGACTTCTCCTGAACAATATCGACATAATAAATATTGATCCGCATGGTTGATCAACATCCCTTTACATCTGATCAACAACGTTGTAGTGCTCGATCAATATTTGAATGTTGACTAGCAACATTGCTTCTGTTGAACAACATCGCAAGAATGAATGTCTATTTGCATGGCTTGAACATCATTTTGTAAAGTATGAACATCACGACTATATATTTTGATCGTAATCAACAAATTGTACATCGTGATCATCATTTCATGAAGTATGATTTTCATTTTATCCAGAAATCGGAAGTGACGAGGTAATTTCACAAGAACCATGGTGATAGTGGTGGTGATAACGACCCAAAAAAATGAATGCATGTGTTTCTTAGTCGAAACATAATCTTGTTAATGGAAACAATAAGCATGGTCGAGGTGGTGATTGTAAGACAATATAAAATCATCGAAAAAACATGATGGTGGTGGCGGAGATGCATGGATGTATGTTTTCTAAATTAGAATAAAATATTATTAATAGAAAAGAAAAACATGGCTATAAAGAAGGTCTGGAAGGGGCAAGGTCACCACAAAGTATCAGATTGTGTTAATATACGAGGTTGATGAAGATAGAGATTAAGTCGAATTTGGTGGTAGAAAGCGCTAGCACAAAACGCGGTGGCATTTGATGTAAATAGTAGTAAATCTTGTGACTATATCCGCACATGCGTAGTCTATAGTTATCCTTTATATTATCTTACCTATAACTAATTAAAATATAGGGTAAATTACAACAATAAAAAATCCTGAGGTTTGGTAAAATCTTCAGTTTGTCTCATCTATTTAAAAAAAATATGCATTACCCTCTGAGGTTTAATGAAATCTTCAGTTACCTCCATTGATTATTTTTGTGATTAGTTGACCATTAAGAATTTTAGGGTTAACTGCTCTTATTGTCACTAATATTTCTTACCCTAACACTTCAACCCCAATATTTTGTTTTTATCCTTTCTCCCTCCCAAACCAGCCCCCTCTGCCTAGCCGTCGTTGTCTTCTGGCCACCGTCACAATGCGAATGAGCTCAGACCGTAGAAACGCATGCGAGTCTATGTTGCCACGACACAGGTGATTCCGGGCTGCCCCTTAATTATTTTGAAGTATAGTTAGTGTAATTACTGTTAAAATCTTTGAAAGTCAACTTACAACATAAACAGTTAAGAGAGGTAACTGAAAATTTCACTAAACCTCAGGGATGGTAGCTGCTGATTTTTTAAAATATAGGGGGAACACTTAAGATTTCACCAAATCTTAAAGAGATTTTTATAATTTACCCTAAAATATATTATGCCTTATAATTGTTTCTTAAAGTTTTTCTATAAATTCAAAGTCAAAATGTAGATTAGTACCATGAACTATGATGACTCAGTGATTTAAAGACCTGAATTTTGGATTGGACAGATTAGTACCCTGAATTATTAAACTCGATGTAGTTAAGGGCGACTAACCTCTTCAAATTTTAACAGTTTGGTGACCAAATCGTTTATTTTATAATTGAGAAAGGAAAGAGGTTCATTGATGATTTACGGTGATTGGCAACAAGAAGGGTCACAAAAGGTGTCATGGTGGTCATAGCAATAAGTGGTGGTTTAAGCTCGGATTATCGGAGGTTCGATTGGTGATATTACGGTGGCCGGATCCTATGGGTCGTAGATAAATTTTCTGCAATCCGGCTAGGAACGGAGGTCAGAGTGGCACCAACGCGGTTTTAGAAAAGGTTAGGTGACTAAATATATAATTTTCTTTATTTTTCTCATTAGTCAACAAACAGGAGTTAGGTCAAGACCCTTAATTATACTGAATCTAATAGTTTGGGGTATTAGTTTGCTCGATTCAAAATTCAGGTCCTTAAATCACCAAATCACCATAACTTAGGGTACTAATCTACATTTTAGCACCCAAAAAAAAAAAAAAAACTCTTTTCCTTCTACACTATTTCGTGAGGAAAAAAAAATCATCATTTTCCCTTGACGATGATCATGAGTCCTTCTTCTGTCTCGCTTTCAGCGCAAGCAAATTCCGGATCACCACATGACTCACTCTTTCCCTTTCTCTCTTTCCGGCTTTTTCTTGATTCCAACCAAAACAAACAAACCCCCCAACTCCTCTTCCTCCATTTTCGATCCGCCTTCTTTTCTTGTATGGGGGGTTTGTGCAGGTAAGTATTTTGGGCAAATGGGTGAGTGAGTCGACTCGGATACCGTCTCCTTGCTTCCTCTCCATCTTTCAAATTCATTCATTCATTCATGGGCTGTTGATTTCATTTTTACGCTTTTGGCACCACCGGATTGATTCATCCATCATCATGGGTCTTGATAACGATAGCGACACCACCGACAAAGAGGCGGCGGCGAAACCACATGAACAACAACACCACCACAAAGCTGATCCTGATGAGGAAGAAGATGAAGATAAGAAGCTTGAATTGGGCCCTCAATGCTCCCTCAAGGATCAGCTTGAGAAGGATAAGGTTTACTTAATTTCTCTCTTTTTCTTTTCCTTTTTTATTGGGTTTTATTTTCCTGCTTTTATTGATTTAATTTAATTTGGGGTGAAACATTTTAGGATGATGAGAGTTTGAGGAAATGGAAGGAACAACTACTTGGAAGTGTGGATATCACTTCAGTGGGAGGTTTGGATTTTACTACATCTTTCCTCTTTGTAAATGGAGTTACTCATCAATCTGAATATCATCTTCTGCATTCATCTTTAAGATCAGTTGATAATGCTCACAAATCACCTTGTTCAGTTACTGCATTCCTCATTGATTGCTCCTCTTAATTACCAGATATTCATCATGAGTGTGTATGTGAGTCATTGTTGATTGTTTGTCCAACCCCACAACTGAAAATTTATAAGGATATAGTAGTAGCAATAGAGAAGGTTGCGAAGAGAAGGTCATCCGGCGTAAAACTTTGTCATTATGTTTCTGCGTGAATTTATAGTGTTAACTATTTTTTGACAATTAATTGTCACTATAAACTTCATGCCACCGACCCCAACGTAATTGAGATTAAGGTGCCGATGACGACGATGATGATGATGATAGTAGTAGCAATAGAGAAGGAGACATTACAACTTTGAAGTGAAAGAGAAGATGAAAGTGAACCGTTTTGGTTTTATTTGTTACTACCTCTGTCACAAATGTATTGTCTTGTTTGGTGTGTAATTTGTGAAGAAAAAGTGACAAACACACTTAGAAAGGAGGGAGTAACTTACTCTTCTTGTGTTTATGATTGTTATAGAGACTCTGGATCCAGAGGTTAAGATCATGAGCCTGGCAATTAAATCCCCTGGTAGAGAGGATATTGTCCTGGCGATTCCACAAGAAGGAAATCCAAGAGGGGCATGGTTTACCTTAAAGGAAGGTAGCAAATACAGTCTGGAGTTCTCCTTCCATGTTAAGAATAGCATTGTGTCTGGCCTCAGGTACTCCAATACAGTTTGGAAAACTGGTGTCAAGGGTAATTGCTCTCTTTCTCTTTCTTTTTCTTCTGGTTCTAGTTGTATGCATGACTGACTTTCATGGACATATAAAGGCTGGTTTTCATGATGGAGTGTTCATCACTTGTTGACAGTGGACACCACGAAAGAGATGATTGGAACCTTCAGTCCTCAAGCAGAACCTTACACCCATATAATGCCGGAAGAGACTACTCCATCTGGAATTTTTGCTCGAGGCAGCTATTCGGCTAAAACCAGGGTTAGTTAAACATAAAACTACTATGTTGTTTCTGACTTAAAAATACCCACCTTTTGTCCGCGCCTGCTTGATGAGCAAAGTGCATGTACTTATACTTTCTGAGTGCATGTGTTGGTCTGAAAAGATAACTTCAGAACAAGAGACTGCATAATTTAACATATAAGAACATGTAGCTTCAAGTTGCAGGCTAATACATTTTCCTTTGTTGTTTCATTGTGATGTTTGTGCAGTTTGTGGATGATGATGGGAAGTGCTACCTGGGGATCAATTACACCTTTGACATCCGTAAAGAGTGGCTCTGATGAACCCTAAAGGAGTGTTGTGTTGTTGCCTCCTCAGGCCGCCAGTCATGCATGCTCAAGTCCAGATCTTGGATGTGACCTTAAATTCATTCTCTGTGTTCTCTCATGTAATGTCTGCTCTATATATCTGAGTGAAGAGAGAGTTGCATCCTTTGTGTTTCTTTTTATTCTTTTGTTATAGACTAGGGTTTTGTTCAACATTCATTCAACAGGTTTTTTCTTTTTTTATTAATAAGAGTATAGCTTTGCCCTTCAGCTGTAGCGCTTTGTCATCTGGAATTGGACCATTTTAACCTCTCAAATGGGTCTAATTCCCCTTCTGACTTCAACTCTATTGGATTTGATTTTAAGTTTCGCAAATTAATTCATCTATTGATGGGAATTGTCAGAAGAAAAAGAAGAGCGGGAAAAGTTTGAAGTCCGAATTAAAAGATATTTCATGAAGAATGAAATTGAAAAGATTACAATGGAACATGAATAGTCAGTAGATCATCTATCTTCGGTAATTTTAGGTGGATAATTATAATTTGTTGGAATTTTTTTGGAACCTTATGGGTGCTTTGGTGAGACTTGTGGTGATTCTTCCAAATTGTGATTTGGTGTGTTTGCGAGATTATTTTATTGGAGATTTTATCCAGTTGGATTTACGTGTAATTTTTATTTTAATAAAATCCTTGTTGCCTGTCCAAAAAATAAATAAAATAAATAAATTGCCTTTTGTTGTTTCTCTTCCTCTGATGGTACACTTGCTTGTAATTTTTGAAACCATTGATCTTCCTCTGATGGTACACTTGCTTGTAATTTTTGAAACCATTGATTTTCAATATTAACTTCACTTCATCTATATTGGGTAAAAAACAATGCACGAAGAAAAAATGGGTAAAAAGTATATCTGTGGGGATCGTCCAGACAGACTCACAACTCAAATATCCTGTCTTGACAGTCCTTGACGCTCCTTACATGGTGAGTTAGAAATCAACCCTGCAATACACCTCCTGACCACCTTAGAAGAAAATCCAAACAACTTCTGCTTCTTTCTAACCCTAACTACACCCACTCAACAGATTCACCCTTACCGCCCGAGGCAAGGCGTTTTATCCCTAAAATGTGATCACACCCAGAAATAGTCTAAGGCGGCGTAGCAACACGGTCCGCAAGAATGAACCACGCCACGACGAATTGGAGAGAAGATCTAGACCCCAAAATAATTAAATTGTATACAATTTTATCAACTTCACCATTACAATATATATATTTGTTTTTTTGATGAATCACCATTACAATATCGGGTCTGTTCGCAAAACCTAGCTTTTCACTCATCATGTTTTCACAAACTAATTTTGAAACCCTATGCTCTTATCCAAGCGCCACTGGGTCGTTTCTCGATGGTTTTCCGCTTCGTCGCTGCCCGTTTTTCCTCCCTGCCTAAGCCATCGTCGTCGGTGTTCGCAGAGCTCGGGCTTTTCGAGGCCTTGTCCTCGCTTTTTGTAGTTGTGTTATGTTGGTGCTCTACCTCCGATCCGTAGCGGCTGGGCTCGATCCAAGCTCCTAGTGCTGTTTCCGATCTGGTCCTCCGGCGATGGGCACGTGGTGGAGAAGCAACGTCAGTTGCCGCTCTCTCCTAGGCGTTATCGACGCCGGAGTCATCTCAGCTTATTTGTGCGTTTCCCTTCTTCAGCCTGCGCCGATCCTTTGTCTGGGTCAAGGGATGGTCACCGGCGGTCTCCGGGATCTATCTGCGAGCCATGTGCCCTGGGTTTTGTTTGTAGGTTCGAAATCTGGTGCATCAGGGGAAGTGTTCAAAGATGATCGGGCACTGTCGCATGAACGGTTACTGGTTTCTGTTCCGACTCGCGTCTGGTGCTGGTTCGGGCGAGATCCGATGTGGGTTAGCCAGGAAGCCACATGTCACCACCCCTCCCGACCGGCATGGCGGAAGCGTGCGGAGGACGAAGTCAGGAGGCGGAAGGCGACGTCGGAGCGGAGTTCATCATCGGAGTTGCGGACCCAAACCCGACCATTTTAAAAAAAATTCCGAACTTAAATTTCTAAAATGCTAATTCCAGTTTAAGGCGTTCTAATTTCTTAAACCCTAAAACTGCACACAAAACCACGTTAGCGTTACACGGAAGATCGCCCGGTAATATAACATTTTTCCAGATGCCAGAGCATAATTAATAGAAATATTCCGACCATATCTTATGCTTCTAACTATTGATGCATGCTATATCTACAGAGCCATATGATGCCAATAGTTAATGTACTAAACTTACGTGATCAGGTCATCCCGACCCCGATGATCACAATAAGTTATTGCTGCTGCTGTGAACCATAAACAAAGATTAACCGTTAGTCAAACCAGAGTCGAGCTTATCAGAAGTACTTAATTAATCAGAACGGATTCTATCGAGACTACCCCGTACCTGAATCAGAACATATTACCAAGGAGCTGTGTACCTTACACACGACAATACAAAAATCGGCAGAACTATTCTGCGGGTTCCAGTATGGAAGCTCCTGAAAAATAGTAATATATATAAAGGGGTGAGTCTTCGAAAGAACTCAGTAAGGGCGAGGGTAAGATTAATGGTCAAAATGCTGAACCTGCAGAAAATAACGTTAGTACAGAATATAATACGGAAGTCCAGAATGGACTGATCTGATAACACAAATCCACATCAATATTGATATTGTGAAGCCCTGTCAGCTACCCTGAGAGGTGGACACGACAGTCCCTACGGCCGAAGCTGTCACAACGGAATTAGATAACGGCCGTCGCCGAAATCTTAGAATCAGAATACTAAATACTAAGTAATGCATGATACCAGCATAGGGGCATACGTTCCCCTTCAGAACTATCGTAATCCCAGAATCAGATCATATCAAATCACATAATAACGGAGTAGATACATATATCACATGCCAGAATATTCAAAAGTCTGAAACCTGCATACCACTAATCTTACCATTGAACCAGTTTTGGGAGTCATAAGGTGTGACCCACACCCTCGGCCTGAAAACCAGTCTCAACCAACCTATACTGCATCAACTATCCCAATAATGCACTTACCTGATAAACCGCAGAATTCCTGTACTTTTTTTCCGAACCGAGGTAACCACAATGCTGATGAAAATTTGACAGCATTTCGGTTGTATTTTCATACAACCCCCTGAAACAGAAAGATAACTAAACATCCAAAAATATCCAGAAACATAATTCATATTTATCTGATCATCATTCATTCCAGAAAGAGTCTCCTGACACAATGCCGGGATTTCGGCCATTTTATTCCCGGAGGACCAACCTCCACGGAACATTTCTCCACATTCATATAATAACAGAACAACAAAATCTTATTTCAAATTCCATCAATTTTTGCCTTTTTCTTACATTCTGAATTTTCGTCCGGAAAAGGACAACGTCCAGATGGCCGTTTCTTCAGCAATTTACTGACAAAACAGGGTTATTAAACATTCTTAATTTATCCTACACCATTTCATTACCATAAACATTTCTGACATATTCCGCCCTTATTTCAGACAATTCGAATTCAGCCAACCGTGGAAAATTACGGATAACTCCAGTTATAAAAGTTATTCAGAATAATCCAATTAACAGTTTAACATCAACATCCATTCCATATTTCAAAAATTTGAAATTACCAAATTGCCCCTAATTTTCGAACACAATTCGGATAAGTATAGAAGGGTCAAATGGTAATGTCCCAAGTATGAAAATTGTAGCTAAGCTTCCATACTACACTTTGGTAACTTCCTTTCACCCTATGTCAAACACACCAGAACCTAGGTTCGATTTTAGACAGACCTATGACAAAATCCGGCAGAGTTTCAGCAGAAATTTCAGCAGTATACTTAAATTTAAGCTTATCAGGAACAAAAACTTGAACAACCCAAAATGATCCATCACCCATCAAATTCGACCCTCTCAATTTTCACGCAAAAATTAAAAAAAACGGATGCTCGAAAAGCTTCAGAGCTCAACTATGGTGTTGAATGGATGAAAATGGCGATGAGTGGTGTTGAAGGACAATGTGGTGCCCAGATGGAAGGTAGAAGAAGAAGGAATTTATAAGGGTAAGTATTTACTATTTTTTTTTCTTTTTCTTTTCTTTTCCCTCTCTCTTGGACACATGTCCCTCCTTTTCATCTTATCTTCTTTCCTTTTTACCCAATCTGCCGCCTCAATCATCTCTCCATTTATTAGATATTTTTATCTAATTTTTTAAAATAATCATTTTATCCTTCGAACTGAAATTTCACAAAACGGTTCAAAATTCACGGAATATCGCTAAATAATGAAACTTCATGAAATTGGACCTCAATGAGGTCTCGGGATATGAGATTCATCATAAAACATGACCGGGATAAATATCGCAAAGTGCCAATAATGACACAATCCGGTCTTCGGTATTATGCATCTAAATGCAATTTCTCGCTTATCCATTCATTATTTTCAAAAAATGACATCCACCATTCATGCCTACTAATGATCACCTTTTAACTTATTTCATTAGTATCTATTTCTGTCCAATTTTTCCGAAATGACCATTTCTCCTCAGAAGGGCATTTTTGCCAAAATGGCCCGGATCACATATTTTGGCCTCCGGATGCCAAATTTCACAAGAACAAACCTCAACGGAGTCCCGAACTATCAAAAAAATATGTTCTGAACATGTATCAAAAGTTCTGGTAGCAACGAAATTTTGCCGGTTTTGGAAAAACTGATCGGAAAGTCACCTTCTAACAGTGGTGAGTATAACATTGGCCCGGAATGCTTATTTCAACATTCTAATACGGAATACCTCAAAAAACATCTCAAACAAAATCCAAAAAATGTCCGAAAACGTGTGCTGGACATATACCACAAAATTCCGGCGGTGACAGAATTTTGCCACTTTTGGCAGAATAAATCAGAAAAATCATCGGCCTCCAGTGGTGACTATAACACCACAATCCGGCGTGCTCTGTTGGACGGCTCTGTCCGACG
>JBBYHH010687798.1:0-10216 GCA_038382905.1 Daphne laureola
TTACCTGGAATATCAGATTCTGACGTGGGTGTGCCCGCAATAATCCCGCAGAATAATCCCGCACTATCAGAACCTATTCCGATATCCAAAATCCAAAACATGTAGAATCTTAGTTTTTAACTAAAATTCATTACTTAAGGTACTTTATCAAATATTACAACTCTTATCCTTGAACTTTATCCCAAAAGTTCACTTTTATCCATAATCATGGAAAGTGACCTTTTTCACTTAAAAAGTCAACACTTTATTCCTTAACCTTAAAAAGTAACTTATTTACTTTATTTTTCATAATTACATTTTAAGTCCCTAACTTTTTTAGAAGCTTATAAATTTGGCCCATAATTTCACTAAATCCCAAATTTACCCAAAAGTTCATAATTTCCTTACTTTTCACTTCCTTAGTGAATTTTCCTTTAACCTTATTCAAAATTACACAACTTACCCAAACTTTCTCCAAAAGTGCAATTTAACCCAAAACTTTTATAAAGTTACAAAAATTCCATTTTTGTCAATTTTTTCAACCCAAATAATTAATTCCTCACAAAACCGCCGATTTTACCAATCTTTTTTGGTTTTGACCGAAACTTTCGATTTCTTTTCAACTTAACCCCAAACTTCTTAAAAGTGTCATTTTGCATACTTAAACTTTATTTCCTTAACCAATTTACCAATTAAAACCATAAAATGATACTTTTTCCATAAAACTTCAATTTTACCAAAAAAACTCCCAAACTTTCATTTTTTGCACCGAATTTTCTGCCCATTTCCAAATCAACCCAAAACTTTATCCAACCTTCCATTTTAGCCCTTAACCTTTCTTTTCTTCACCAAAACTCCATTTAATCAAAACTTTAACAATCAAAATATCACAAAAGTTTCCCCAAAGTTTCGGCTTTCTTTCATTCTTTCCAATTTCCAATTTCCAATTTCCAATTTATCCAACAAGTTTATTTCATCACAAACATAAACATAACACCATTTATCAAAAAAAATCCAACCAAATTAAACATGCTTTTTCCTCTCATGATTTTTGGCCTCCAACAAAAATACCCAACCAACATGATTTTCATACTCAACCAATAATTAAACATGCTTATCATGCTTCCATAATCATCATACAAATATGTTTTCAACTCAAATCATAACATACACAAGAACATGATTTTTCCTTCAATCATATTCATGATATTCATCTCATAACTTAATCACTTGGTTACCTTGGAGAGATGAAGAGATGAGTTGAAGAAAATTGCCAAGAAATGCCCTTGATTTTCGGCTTCAACCAAAGAAATGGAGGAATGATTATTTCTAAAGTTCTAACCATTAGAAGTTGAATAATAAACTAAACAACCACCCCTACCTCTTTAATCCTTGAATGAATCTTTATCTAACAAGCTTGGATGATGAAGAACAAATGAAGAAATCATCTTGGAGGGCTGCCCAACTTTCGGCTGAATAAAAAGAGGTGAGGGAGTTTTGTTTTTCTATTTCCTTTTTTTATTACTACTTGATAGCGTGGATTTCAGCTATCTAGATACTGTGACTTTGTACTTCTGGTATTCCTCCGGTGGTGAGTCAGAACCTGCAAAAGATCCGAGGTTGTGACCTCGGAAGCACACTCTGACGCTCAAGTCAGTTCCAGATAAGGACTTAGTAGTGTTCTATCAGAGAGAATATCGTACCTTTGTTCTCAGATGAATTTCCTTATATACGGTGCTACCCGTTCAGTTCCCTTGCCCATGTTCCCACATCGTAGGGATGTTCCACGTCGCAAGGGAGTGGAAGGTACACCTAGAGTGGGGAACGTGGGAGGCATGTACACGGGGAACGTGGGGGTCGTGTCCAAGGGGAATGTGAGAGTCGTGGCCTCGTGGGCACGAGGGGTGGCCACTTTCACGTGATGACTGCTGCAGTGATTGCCCGCGGGGGCCATCTCTGCGTGCCCTTGATGGGGTTACGTTACTGGCACTCCCGCGCATGAGGTCTTCCATGCGATGTCTGCCTGCAGCGCTTGCTTGGATAGTGTACCAAAGAGCCCCCCCGCAAGTGGAGTAGGGGCTGGGTCCTGAACTCCGCGTGCCTTTTACGCGCTGGCCGACGCGCGTCGATGGTCAGTATGCTCATGAGATTCTTGGATATCGGGTAGATGTCGACATGTGTACGGTTGGGCCTTTGCGTGAATTAGCTTCCGTGCGATGTTTCAAAATTCGAAAAGCACATTGATAGTCTCAATTGCATTTCTCCTCCCTGGTCTGCGTCTTTTGCGTTCCTCTTTCATAAACGGAACTACTCACTCCCTCTTCCGACGATCATTTTTTCTCTTCTTTCTGCGTTGTTTCGGCCGATTAGTCTTTCTCGCCCATGTCCGACGCTTGCCTCCAGATTAGTTTTGTGATCTGTGAAACATCACATTTATGTTGCTCATTAGGTGCTCGACGAAAGTTGCAGGCCAAACCTCATTTGAAATTGTTGTGTGTTCTCTTGGTTTTTCACCGATTGCAGGTAATGACACCCAAGGAAGCACCCTGCCCGGTCATGCCAGAGATGACACGCAGTGGCTTGACTAGCGATTGGCTCATCACCAAACTTAGTAAGTACTCCTGGCCCTCACATCATGGACTGTCGATTATCTTGAGCCAACATTCTTCGGTTCGTCAGTCTTCCAGTGACGGATAGGAACAATGAGAGGGAGACCATGACCCTATTCATGGCGTAACTGTTAGCGGGGTTGAGGATGCCCTTTTCACGCATAGTGCAAGACCTATGCATGTGGTGGCGTGCTCCTCCTTCCCAACTGGAGCCGAATGTTTTCATCCAGATTACGGCATTCACCATCGCTTGCAAAATGACAGGCGTAGAAGCGTTCGCAGAGGTGTTTTTGCACTTCTTCCATCTAGATCTGAAGTCCGGCGAAACCCGGTTCCACGTTACCCCCATTAATCTGGGAAATAATAGCTCTATTACATTCTTTGCGGCTCTGTGCTCCTTTCATGACTAGCATACGAATTTTTTCTTTGTTCTGCGATAACCGGCTTGGAACTTTCCGGTGGTTTTGAATGTGGGCCCTGCGTATGCGAAGGCAGCGAAGCCGGTCCTGTACCGCGAGAGCCCCAAGTGGCAGGCGTATGTGACCCTACTCACTTGGTTGGATGACGTCTTCTCTCGTGCAGTGTGTGATAGGTTGTTTCCTTTTGAGCTAGATAGCCTAGACGAGGTGGTGTTGCGCTGGACAGGGCTGAGTATTGAGCACTTGATAGATCCCAACGTGGGGCCTCCTCATGAAGGGTGGTCTCCGGCGTAACGGGGCCAGGTGGTTGATGTCCTTTTCGCTGCGCTCACAGGGTGTAGGGGTGTAGGCGTAAGTTTGTATTCCCTTATCCTTGAATTATTGTAACCTTTGAGTGTTGCAGATGACCCACCCCGCTCTGGGGATGCGCTGAAAAGGCCTAAGGCAGCCGCTCATTCTATGTTGAAGATTCATATGAGTTGTACGCAGGGGGAGGTACCTGTTGGTGCTACCAACTTGCTGGGTGAGATATTGGCTCCCCAGAAGCGTGCGGCTAGCAGTGAGGGTCCCTCTCCTAGCGGCAAGTCCAAACGACTGAAGACCACTGGTTCTGATATCTTTTCTGTGTAATCGAGCGGCGCACGCCAAGCCTTCGCAGGGAGAGTTTCCTCCTTACCCACGTTGATCAAGGCTTCTACTCCTATATGTGAGGATCCATCAACCGCGGGGGTTGAAGTTGGTGCGACCTTGGCTTCAACAGAGGTGCCCTCAGCAGGTGTGCCTTCTGCACCCGCTGTGAGCTTGGTTTCAAAAGAGGTGCCCCTTGTAGGTGTACTTGCTGCATCTGCTGTAAAGTTTCCGCCGTGAATACCAACTAAGGTTTCTGCCGCTACGCTTTTGGCTCGTAGGCTTGGATGTGCAACGATGTTAATGGGTTCCTCAGCGGGGGCTATAGTGTAAGCTGTATCTAGGACCCCTTCCCCAGGCATGGCGGTTGCGGGAGCTCAGCCTCTGGTGGCCACCGCGAGTGTTGATGCATCTGTTAAGGTTGCGGCAGCGAGTTCCTCCGTGATGGCTGTCACTGCCTCTGCACCGTATGGAGCTGCGACCACTGAGTTGGCAATTGTTACCTCCGCGAATGCGGTAACGTTGGATTGGTCTGGTTTTGTCAGCTCTGCGCCCCAGACTGAAGAGGGATTAGATGGGGCAAGGTGGCCCATTGTTTAGCAGGGGATGGTAGTAGCGGCACCGCAGAGGGTGCTAACCCAGGCAACAGTAAGTGCTGCTTTGCTCATGTTTATGGTATTTCTTGTTGACTCCACTTTTACACCAATCCTCTGTTTACAGGGTCCGATGACTAGCATGTTGGTCATCACGATGTCCTGGATCTGTTGAATCCAGAAGCAAAGCTGGCGGAGGCTGGAGTACTTTCCCATTACTTGGAGAGGAAAAGGCTCCAGTCCAGGGTAGCATTGGATCCAACTACCATTCGTGGGGCGAGGGCAGCAGCTCGCGTTGAGTGCTTCACTCGCAAAGAGTGCGACCTCGCGGATGCTTGGGATCCTATTTTCCTCCTTACCAATGATTTGTCACTACTAGTAGGGGGATGGGACCTTTGCTGTCCTGCCTTGAAGGGCTTCACACCCCCTTCAATCGCGAGCTGCTTGGGAGGACCTTGGAGTCTTCTAGACATGGCCTTCGTGAGGCAGCTGCGTCGCATCTCAGGGTAAGTGCTTGACTTGTAAGTTTAAGGATGTCGTGTCATTCTTATTTTAATATGAACGATCGTAGGCTTCCATAAAATGCTACGCGGTGGCCGAATAGGTCAATGAATTCTTGAAGTATTCCAACGTGTGTGACGGTGCTCAATTGGCGTCGCTGTAGGGAGATCGTGAAGCCCGGGCACGGCTGGAGGAAGAGAAGCAGGAATTGGAAAACCGCATTGCGTAACTGGAGAGGTGGTGCACCGTGCGCAACGAGGTGAGGGAGCGCTTGTATCTTTTTTACTTGTAGAAGAGCAATCTCCTGATAAAGTTCAAGGAGCGGCTCTTCCAGCATGTCGGTGCACTGATACAGTAGGAAGTTGAAAACGGAGTGCTGATTGAAATGTTGACTGGGGTTCACAACGTGGCAGCAGAGTTCCGCGAACAGCTGCAGGCGAATGCCACTTTGGCTGTTAAATGAGCCCAGGATGCTTCCTTTGCCGTACAGGGTGTTGTGGATAGTGCTGCCCGTTGGCTTTTGGATACATCTGCATGTGTTGACCCTGCGTTGGCCGGTATCGCGTCTATGGAGAGCACGCTAGAGCTCACCCCTACTGCAGGTGAAAACTGCGCCCCCCTTGGCTCTGATCAGGTACCTGTACCTGATAGAGTTTCCAGAATAGGGGAGAAGGTGTTGAACCTTCGTACGCAAGCCGACACTAGCACGCAGGGGTTTGAGGAGGGCTGGTTGTGATGCCGGTGGCTGGCTGAGCAGCTGTTCCCTGAGCTAAGCTTCAACTCACTGAACACGTTCACCTGCGAGAAACCTGATGTAGATACCCTCCTCCAATAGGGCTGCTCCCATGGTAAGCTAGGTTCGAAGGTTCCTTTAGAGGGGAATGGAGTCTCCAACGCTGTGAATGACCCTCCGCAGGACAATGTGTAAACTTGAGAATTTCAAATGCACAGTTGTTTATTCTATTGCGTAGTTTATTGTGGTGTTACTTTGGTCCAGGTACTAGCTATTGTGCACGTGCGGGATCGTGTGTACATTGCTTCCGCGGTGGGGCCTGACAAGGCCTTAGGCTTTTCTCTAGCCTTAGTGGCCGTTCTGACCGGTCGGGTGCAGAAGGTGTATGCGGCTTGTGCCTGTTTGGCGGGGCCGCTCTGGATGATCAGGCGCAGAGGGCTCTTCCATTTTTATTTGCTAAGCTTTAAGTTTGTGGGTTTCCCTATAGCTGTTAAAATTGAAGATACAGAATAAGTGTCATGCTGGAATTATATTGATAGAAATAGTTACACATAGTAGGAGCACAAGTCATCAGCATGATAATTTCTGGGGAGTGGCTTTCCATTGTAGCCTATGAGCTCGAACACGCCGGTACACATTTATCGGTGGATGAGGAATGATCCATCCCAATTTGGTCAGAGCACCCTCTGTCGGGGGTCCCGGCCGGTGAGTTCTGACCGCAACAGCGTGAGCGTCCCTCCCCTTAGTTGCTTTGGCTTTACTTTGGCATTTCATGCAAGGTTGAGGCACTGTTTGAGGGTGTTCATGTGGAGTCGAGCGCCTTCTCGGAGTTCTTCAATCAGATCCAACTTTGCACGCAGGCCCTCGGCATTGTCCTCAGAACTGAAGTTGATCATGCGGATGGTAGGCAAGTCCGCTTCAATAGGTAGCAAGGCTTTCATTCCATAGACCAGGGAGAATGGGGTTTCACCGGTTAGGGTTCGCATTATTGTGCGATAGTCCCACAGTACACTAGGTAGCTCATAGACCCATCGCCCCTTTGCTCCATCCAGTAGCTTTTTGAGTCCTTCCTTGAGGCTGCGATTTGTTACCTCCACTTGATCGTTTGATTGGGGGTGCGTGACGGGCGCGTACAACATTCTTATATTGTTCTCGGCTGCCCATTCCTAAACTTTGATGCTGGCGAATTGTGTTCCGTTGTCCGGGATGATGGCGCGTGGGCTACCATATCGGCAAACCAAGTTCTTCCAGAGGAAGGCGATGACTCTCTCCGAGGTGATTGTCGCGAGGGGCTCCACTTCTATCCATTTGGAGAAGTAGTCCACTGCCACAATGCAAAATCGGTATTGACCTGGGGCTATTGGCATTGGGCCAATCAAGTCAAGGCCCCAGAGTGTGAATGGTATAGGATAGGTGAGTGATGGTGATATCGCGGCCGGCAATCGCTGAACCCTTGAGTTAAGATGGAATTAGCTGTAATTGCGCACCAGGGCCTTCGCCTACTTTAGCATGGTGGGCCAGTAGTATCCTTATCGGAGGACCTTGTGTGCGAGGGCGTCGGCTGCAGTGTGGGCCCTTCATGCTCCTTGGTGTATCTCTTCTAGCAGGTGCTGCCCTTCCTCTGGTGAGGCATCTTTGTAAGGGGCCGAGTATCCGCGGTGCCACAGGAGGTTGTCTATGATTACAAAGTGAGTAGCGTGAGTGGCGCGAGTGGCGCGGGTGCGCACTGCTTTCTTGCTATCAGAACCGATCTTTGGAAGTCCCTGCAGCTGCCTCATAATTGGTGTCCACCAGTCCAGTGTTGCTAGTTTCTGAGTTTGGAGGACACTGATGTCTGTTGTATTGATGTCGATGGAGGGTCGTGCTAATGCTTCGGATTCAGATGGCATTCATCCTTTGGATAGGGCATCTGCCTTCTCATTGGCTGCTCTTGGTATGTCGATGAGACTAACTTATTCAAGCTCTTTTACGAGACCTTTAACGAGTCTCAAATATTTTATCAGTGTGGGGTCCTTGCATTCTGAGGTCTCCTGCACTTGGTGTACTACCAGCTGTAAGTCGCTATGAACCATGATTCGCCGGATCCCTATCTTGATCGCCATTCATAATTCTGCTACCAGAGCTTCATATTCTACCACGTTATTGGTCACGGGAAACTTGAAAGTCAGCTTGAGTTTTGCTTCCATTCCCAGGGGTCCTTGAAGGTAAATGCCCCCGCCTAGAGAGTCTGCCTTGGATGCGCCGTCCATATACATCCTCCATTCTGGTGCAGACGGCTCTCTCGATTGTGGCTCCTCCCCGGTGTCCAAGGGCCCACCGGAGAATTCTGCTATGAAATCTGCGAGGGCTTGCCCATTGATTGCCTTGCGAGGCTCATATGTGATGTTGTATTCGCTGAGCTCGATGCACCACTTGGCGAGGCGTCCTAACTATTCCGGGCGTTGAAGTATATCCTTTATTGGGAGATCTATGTGCACCGTCACCGGGTGGCCATGGAAATATGGATTTAGCTTTCGCGCGGCGTAAACCAGGGCCAAAATTAGCTTTTGTAAACTCGGGCACCGTGTTTCCGATGCTTGCAGTGTGTGGCTTGTGTAGTAGATCGACCACTGTTTATTGCCTTCTTCTCTGAGCAAGACTGAGGCAACGCTGGTGCTGGTTACTGATAGGTAGAGTACCAGGTCTTCGCCCGCATGGGGGCATTGGAGCATTGATATGTGCTTCAGGTGGTCTTTGATTGCTTCATAGGCCTCCTGGCAATCTGCTGGCCATTTGTAGGCCTTCCGTCGCTTTATTTGTGTGAAGAATGGTCTGCACTTGTCTCTCAATTTTGATATGAACCTTCCTAGTGCCACCAGCCTCCCGACTAGCTACTGCACATCTTTGAGGCCGTGGGGGTTGTGAGGGTTGTGATTGCCTCAATCTTCTTTGGGTTCATTGCGACCCCCGCGCGCGAGATATGTACTCCCAGAAATTTGCCCTCTCCTACACCAAACACACACTTCGTTGGGTTTAGCCTCATGTTGTAGGCCCGTAAGTTTCCAAAGGTCTCCTCTAGATGATCCAAATACGCTGATGTGGTTTCCCTTCTGATGATGATGTCGTCTACATAGGCCTCTAGGTTCCCCCCAATCTAGTTGGCGAAGACTCGATTCATAAGCCTTTGAAATGTTGCACCCGTATTTTTCAATCCAAATGGCATACACATATAGTAGTAGACGGCCTCGCCTGTTGTGAATGTTGTCTTCATAGCATCTGCGGGGTCCATATATACTTGGTGGTACCCACTGTAAGCATCCAAGAAGTATAGGACCGGGTACCGCGCGGTTGTATCGATGAGTTGATCGATGGGGGCTGTTGATATGGATCTTTGGGGCATGCTCTATTGACCCCCTTGTAGTCAACGCAGAGACGCTACTCTCCGCTTTCCTTTGCAACCAAAACGATATTAGTGACCCAATCAGTATAATAAACTTCCTTAATTATATTACTATCAAGCAATTTCTGAACCTCTGAACGTACAAATTCCTTTCGATCTGAGGGAATGCCCCTTGTTTTCTACCTAACAAGGGTGAAATCAGGGAGAACATTAAGCTTGTGAGAGATCACTTTGGGGTCGACACCTGGTAGATCCGAAGGGCTCCATGCGAAGAGATCCAGGTTGGCCTGAAGCAGGTGGATGAGGGCATCTTTACTTGGCGATGACAGGTCTTTCTCAATGTGAAACCTCTTCTCTGGCAATATCTCCACCTCCTTGATGTCTCCTGATAAGTTTGGGAGCTCATCTGTGCGTTCCTGTGTCGCGCTCTCAGGGGCTAACTGACATCTCTTGGGCTTCGCTTGATGTGGTGTCTATGCAGGCCCAGTTAGGGATGCTACGTATTTGCCCCTTGAGATGTTCTGGTTGACATAGATGTAGGCATCCCCCGAGGTTGTTGTGAATTCTAGGGTGAGGGTGCGTACATCGCATCGCATGTGGAATTCTACCTAGGTCTGCCTTCCGATGATCGCGTTAAAGGGCGATGGTAGCTCCAAGAATATGAAGTCTATAAAGCTAGAGCTGCAGGAGGGTACTCCGCCGGCTATTGTCCCCATCATCATGAATGGGAGGGTGATGACTCCCAGCGTGGGGATCTCTTCTTTCCCGATGTCATAGGTTACGCCCTTTGCTGGCTAGATGCGCGAGAGGGGCACTTTGGCTGCTTGGAGGGTTTGCTTGTAGACTACGTTTGTATTCGCCCTCGTGTCCACAAAGATCCTGTCTGTATCTCAACCTGCAATGCGGGCTGTGATGATTAGTGGATCCGTATGAGGGACCACTACTGACGTACCGTCTCGCCGATGGATGAGTTTGGCTGCGGAGTCCTCGAGCAGGTAGATTTACCTCATGTAATGACGTCTTGCCGCCTCCCCTTTGTACTGCGTTATTATGTGAATGCGACCCGCTGGGGATGGTATGCGGTCCCCTTCTCACCGTTGCGACCGGTGATTTTCCCGTGGCTGCTTGTCATCACCCTCGCAGTTGTTTTCATGCTTGCGACCCCCGGGTGATTCCTTTCTAAGGAGTGGTCCCGTGAAATGAATTCAGATAGCTCCTCATGCGTGGCCATTTCTGCCAATATTTTTCTAAGCCCAATGCAGTCCTTCGTGTCGTGTCCTTTGATACGGTGGTATCGGTAGTATTTGCTTGATCGGCTATTGGCTTGCTTGGACAGGGGGTATGGCCATTTTGGGACCGCGCGCCTTGCTTCGAGG
>JBBYHH010687909.1:0-10216 GCA_038382905.1 Daphne laureola
GATGAGAGAGCCGATTTTGTGTGATGACAAGAGGCTGGATGTGTTGAAGAAACACACTTGAATCCACCCAAAATGCTTCTAGAACACTTGCAGAGTTCAACCTTGAGAGTGAGAGGAAAAGATGAAGAAGTGTTTTGGAATAACTTCAAAAGTATTCAGAGCTGTGTGTTTGATTGGCCTCTCCTCTATATTTATAGAGAGGACTTCCTCAATAACTTCTCTGAGAAGTGGCTCAGTAACTTCTCCTAGAAGTTGCTCAGTAACTTCTCATAGAAGTAACTTAGTAACTACGTTACTTAACCATTAAGTAACGTCTCTTAGTTACTATGTTACTTAACCATTAAGTAACATCACTTACTTAGCCACTAAGTAACGTAACTTAGTTATGATGTTACTTAACCATTAAGTAACGTCACTTACTAAACCACTAAGTAACGTAACTTGGTTACTATGTTACTTAACTATTAAGTAACGTCACTTACTTAGCAACTAAGTAATGTAACTTAGTTACTACGTTACTTAACCATTAAGTAATTTCACTTACTTAGCCACTAAATAATGTAACTTAGTTACTACGTTACTTAACCATTAAGTAACGTTACTTACTTAGCCACTAAGTAACTACGTTACTTAACCATTAAGTAACATCACTTACTTAACCACTAAGTAATGTAACTTAGTTACTATGTTACTTAACCATTAAGTAACGTCACTTACTTAGACATTAAGTAACGTAACTACTACGTTACCACAACACACATTTGAGCTCCTATGAGCTCCTTTGAGTTCACATTGAGCTAAAAGCCACTTCTTCATCAAGACTAGCTCACTTGAGCTGAAGTTTAGCTACTTCTAGCTAATCTCAAAAGATCTTGGTGCGCCAAGAATTCCAATATATTTGAGGGTTTGAGAAGACTAGGGCGCTTCAGTACTCCTCGAATTATTATGGAGAGCGACGCAAGCCAGCTTGTGGGAGCCATTTTATCAGGAAAGGAGTTTTGATCTGAGGCTTCAACTAATGTAATAGCAACAAGGCAGGCACTATCACGCTTTGAGGCATGGCAAGTGCTCCACTATTACCGGGAAGGCAATCGAGCAGCGCACGCTTTGGCAAAGTTTGCTCTCGTAGGTACCGAGCTGCGATATGCCTCAAGTACACACCTCCAGCTATACTCGATTATTTATGAATTGACGGGACTGTACTCTACTGTATGTTTTTCTCTTGACTTTTTCCTTAACCTCTCTCTGTTCTCTCTCTCATTTGCCTCTATTGGGTTCTCGGGGTTTCTACCTAGTATCTTTCTCGTTGTTCTGCTAGGATAGTAGCGAATCCAGGCCTAAGTATATCTTCCATTGGTTTTAAGCCTTCTGCTTTAAAAATGAGAGTTAAACGCCACCTTTGGGATTCCCACTTTAGGGACCCCCTCTGCTATAAAAAAAAAACAATAAATTTTCAAACATAAGGGTGAAAGAGTAATTTTACCACTAAAGTTTATGAAATCTCTAAATTTATCACTGTAGTTTATTTTGAAGCGAGAATACCACCAACGTATTCTTGAAGCTGTAAATTTATCATTGCACGTTAAGTTGTCCCAGTTGGTGCTTATGTGATATGACATTGAGCGATTATGTGGACATTCAGTGTATATTTTGTGGGGTTATGTTCAATTTCACCTTAAAATCTATCATAATTTAATAATTGATATGTTAATTTTACAAATTTTAAGTAAAATTATAACATTAACCTTACAAAAATGTACAATCAATCTTCACGAAATCACCCAGTGACACGCCACGTGAGTGTCAACTGTGATAACTTAACATCTAATAGCAAATTTACCTCTTCAATAAAATGTTTGTAGCATTTTCGCTTCAAAATGAACTTCAGTGGTAAATTTAGAGATTTTGTAAACTTTAGTGAAAAAATGACCTATTTTCCCAAACATAATAACATGAGTACGTGGCACCCAACACTCCCTCATCGTGATGCTAGGATCCAGATCTGGTGTGGCAGCGCAAGGTTGGACCCGGTTTGGGTGGTGGAGGTGGAGAAGAAGGAAAAAATGTAAACGGTTGAAACGATTATGGCAGAATTATTAGGAATAATAAATTTTGGTTGCAATTATAGTTATTACTCACTAATTTAATAAAAATAGTAATGGAGTTAACAAGCGGGAAATGCACTATAAGTCTTAAAGGTTTGCGAAATTTAACGAGTAAGTCCTAAAAAAATTCTAGTTCATAATGAAGTCCTCAACATTACAAACGTAGCTCAAAAAAATCATAAATTAATGTATTCGTCCATGTGGCTAATTCGTGGCATTAACACCGTTTGTAATTGGCACGTGGACGTGAATAAACCTTTAAGACTCAATCGGTAACAAATTGGGTTTACTGTGAGGAAACCCTAGCTCTGAAATTGCTTTGTAAATGGCCTCTGATTGGTCTTGTAGCAGCAGTTCTAGGCCGAATTTGGGGAAGAATTGCAGACGCGGTCTTCAAACGGTGGTGAAGATGGTGGGGATGGAGTTAAACATTGGTCATCACTTCATTGACTGCTCAAGATATGGGATTACTGGGTTTTGTGGCTTTAGAGAGTTGATTGACCCTCAGCTCCCAACCACGTTATGAAAATGTTGGTGGAATATAAAAGATTGAAGCTTAGGTAAGGATTTCTACATGAAAATCAATAGTGTGGTGAGGTTGTAGCGGATGATGTGAAAACTCAGGTTGGTGATGTTGAAGCTGGAATAAAGAACATGAAAAAGAGGGAGATGGTTTATGTGTATGTAATTATGGTTATGCGTTTGTTTATTGGCTGGAAGTTGATGTAATTTTCTCTTTTTGAGCTTCTGGAATCAATGGAATGAATGAATATTTTGTGCATATAAGTTGTTCGACGAAATGCCTTAATGACTTTAGTGGTTGTTTTGTGTGTTTATTCAAGTCCTAAAAGTTTTTTAGATAACATATAAGTCCAATAGGTTTCGAAATAATATATCAGTCTTGTAGGTTTGTATTTCCTTGCATTGAGTTTAACCGATAGAGTCTAAAAGGTTTGTTAATTCACAAACAAGTCTTAATGATTTTATGAGAAAACTTCATGGTTCTTTTTGCACCATTGTCACACCACAAACACTTCAGGCTATAATCCCAACAATATCTGCTTCTCAAACACAAAATACAACTCAAGCATAAATTGTCCAAGTATTCCAGAAAACATAAACATTACCTAATTGTAATATCAAGTTTGCAATACAACTTCAAAGTATGGTGCACCATACTTTCCACCAAAATGTGCACCATGTAGTATGATAATCCATACTATGATCACCAGTCTAAACAATGTACTAAAATCTACCCCAATTCGGTGAAAAATATACAGCCCCTAAAACCTATAGTGAGCATATGCAATAATAGGATAGGCTTCTAAATTTCTAGGTTGGTCTAACAATGTTGCATCATTTATAAAAAAACAAAAATCTAATATTTTACTAAAGCTATTGTAATACTTCTAGGTTGCCTTCACTGTTTCTTCTTCTCCAATTTCTAATAAATTGGAAAAGTTTTCCCTTTTCTTGGTGAGTCTAATTTAACTTCACAAGTAGTCCCCAAATTTCTTATTTTCAACTCCTCAACATATTCACAAAGCAGCCCATATTTAGTCCTATAATTTTCCACAATTATCCTAAAAAAAATTTCCTTTATGCTCCGATACTTTATAACAGAAACCTCCACTTCTAGCTTTTCTCTCACAAGATTCTTGAAAGCAAGTAGTTTGATTGTGGGCATTGCCTTAATCTCACAGTAAAACAAGTTATCAAGAAACTTACTTGAACACCTCCTGTTTTTTAATTGATGGCCACAAGTATGGTCGGGGTGTAAGGTTTTCACATGAAAGTTCTCGGTCGACTTGTCATAACTGAGAGGTTTAAACCAACTGCATTCAAGTGGAGTACACTTTGCCCTTACCCACGTCTCTGTAATCTTGTGAAACCTCACATGCCTATGTTGAGTGACAGAATGTTTGTTAACAACATCCTTAAACTCTTATGGGCTCTCAAACACCTGAATTACACAAAAACTTGGAGTTACACATTTGAATCATACCTTGGGAACCCTGTAGGTCTCATCCTCTTATCCTACCGATGGTTTAACTCTCATGCACCAACAACTAATATTTGGATCTTCACCTTCTTATCCCCCATCAAATATTCCATCATCACTTAGCTCACCTATGTCTACAAGTTCTTCTTCATCCTCAATATCCCTTGATTTCCGTAACAACTTTTTCATTACTTTTCCCACCATCTCCATTTCTTCATCATTAGATTTCTCCTCAATGTCACTGTTATATGTAAGTGTTGTGCCATAAGATCAATCAACTGTACATTGGTTTAGGACACAAACATAATTTAATAATTAATAAAGAGGCATTGTTCATATATTATGTTTGTTATTTTCTGCGTTTTTAGAATTAAATGAACATATAACGTTAACCTTAAAATATAAGATATTCCTAAAAAATTCCTAGTCGAACCTTATTGTAGCGACAAGATTTTTTATAGGAGTCGCCATCAATCTTTTTCTAAGTAGATTGAAAACCTGAAAATGGTTTACGAGAAACTTTGGATAACGTTAGTCAATTACATACAAAAATATAAAATTTTGTATGCCTAGAATTAGTACCACAAGTTTATTTTACCTCTTTGCTTGATTTTCTAAAATTAATAAAAAAATATAAAAATAATCAAGAGAAAATTCAAATAAGAATACATAAGTACCGTAACATATTTACGGACAATTGATATGCGCGATTTACGTATACATGATAAAGAGAACAAATATACAAACAAAGTGACTAACTCAACCAACCACGGAGAAAATAAATAAAACCCAACACCAAAAATACGATTCACACTTGATGATAAACGAAAATATATAAAATAAAATAAATAAATTTTCTCATAATCAAGTTGACAAATAAAAATCAAAAGGCAACAAAATGGTTTAGGCGAGTGCCCAAACTGTAACTTTTTAAACCTGTTAAGTGAGCTATCTGCAAGGACAAAACATGTTAGTGACTAAACCAAATAAATAATAAAAGGGCAGGGGGACAACGAGAGTTACCGAAAAGAAAGGGAAAAAAAAAAAAGTCATACCAAAAAGAAACGAACAGAGCAAAACTCGGGATGCTGTTGCTCGACGTCGGCGGAACTGCTTCTGGTCTCAGAAGAAACGGAGAATTCAGGCGGCACCAGATTCGGGAAATGAAACGGCGGCGTTGGGAACAAAAACGGTGGCCTGGATCGTCGGATTCAACCGGGTCGAGGAGGCGGGTCGAGACGGGTCGGCCTGAAATTCGAGCGATTCCGGCGATCTCTGGTGAAGACGAAGGTGGCTTCGACCTCCTAAAGATGCGACGAACCTAGGGCGCTGATTTTCGGCGACTTGAAGTCTCGAATTTGAAATTAGAGTGGTGAGGATGAAGGCTCCGGGAATTGATGATACGTGCCAGGTAAAGAAGACCAGGCCCACAACTATCCTACCGTTAAGTATTAATTGTCGTAGTATGTGACCGTTGGTCTAGTAACGCCAAAACGCACTATTTTGACATTCTTTTTCTTCTACAAGTATCTTTAGCAGATGAATGGGAAGTTAAGATTTGTAAGCAATTACTCTCTCCATTGAAATTATCATTCAATTGGTATATCCTTAGCTCATTCATGTTTTCTTCGGGGCTTGAAGATGTCCTCTGGTGCATGTTCTTCATCAATAATTCATTAATCGAAGATTACGTTTTGTTCTTTCTTAAGTTCGTTTTAGATCTAAGTCGATAGTTAATTCGTTATAATTTTAGGACGATTCTGGATTTCTATTGATATTTGAACTTCGATCTATAGATTGACCCTATCAATTGGTATCAGAGCAGGATCTGGCACCTGAAATGGCTGACTACACACGCTTGGCAGAGTTTCGGAGAAGTATGGAGGAGAAGATGAGCCAGGATCTACACGATATGTCTCGTGAACTTAACGATATGTGGACGAACGAAGCGAAGGCTAGAGATGAGCATCTAGCTGCCGATGCTCAAGCAAGAGAATAACGAATCGTAGCAAGGTTAGCTACGATGTTGATCGATAATCAACAGGAACTTCGGAATGGTGGAAATGGAGGTCAACAAGGTCAGTATGATGCTGGTGGAGATCTGGGCCATAGGGGACCTCCAGGGATGGTCAACACTCGCTTGACCAAAATCGAGTTCCATCACTTCTGGGGAGAGGATGTAGAGGGGTGGTTGTTTAAATGCAACTCCCTGTTTCAGATGGAGCGAACGCCTGAAGGTAGGAAGATTGACTTAGCCTTCCTTTACTTAGAAGGACCTGCTATCCACTGGCACAAGAGGTTCATGAGGGATTTCCCGGGACGCACCAATATCACTTGGGGCACCTATTGTGACCACCTGAAGACTCGTTTCAGCAAAAGCCAAGTATCACCCTCCGAGGAATTGAAGAATCTCAAACAAACGGGAACAGTTAAGGACTACCAAAATGCCTTTGACACATTACTCACCAAGGTTGGTCTTATAGGAGAAGAGATGATGATGGGAATGTGGAATGGAGGGTTGTTCCCAAAAATCAGGCTGAGGGTTAGAGCCATG
The DNA here is from genome assembly GCA_038382905.1 of Daphne laureola. Taxonomy (NCBI): domain Eukaryota; kingdom Viridiplantae; phylum Streptophyta; class Magnoliopsida; order Malvales; family Thymelaeaceae; genus Daphne; species Daphne laureola. The sequence continues at coordinate 6,662 of JBBYHH010687909.1, forward strand.
CGACCTTCTGACCTGGAAGAGGCACAACATTTTGCACAACTCCAGGAGGATATTTTGGATACATCAAAGAGAGAAGCTCTGGGTGATAATAGGGGAAGGTTCCTAAAGGATGCACCTAGAAGCTTTGATAACAAGGCAGGGAGTAGCAAAAAGAGTAACGTCAAGTTTTAGGTATCATTCAAATAACTAAATGACAAAGAGATTGCTGAAAAGAAGGCTAAGAATGAGTGTTTTAGGGGCAATGAAAAATTCTTTTGCGGCCATAAATGCAGCAAGAGCCAATTCCACAGAATAGAATTGATTGCAGATGAAGATAACCCTACTAAAGAGGATACTGAGACAGAGGAAGACATCGAAGCTCATACAACCCCAATAGTGTCTCTTCATGCATTAACTGGCATAGTAGGGCGCAACACCATGAGAGTCAGTGGCTTCATAGGACAGAAGAGGGTGAGCATCTTAATGGATACAAGAAGTACTCATAACTTCCTAGATGAGAGCCTAACAAGGAAGTGTGGCCTTCCTATGAATGAATTACCCTTTGTGGGAGTGGTAATTGCAAATGAACAAGTGGTACCTATAGTAGGGATAATCAAGGGACTAAAATGGAAAATACAGGGTGTGGACTTTGAAGATGATGTGTTGGTAATGAAGCTTGGGGGTTGTGATTTAGTGCTGTGAATGCAACTCTTAGGGAAGTTGGGAACCATTGGGTGGGATTGCGAAAACCTAGTTATGAGCTTCAATTATAAAGGGGAGAAAATGACACTAAGGGGGGCTACTCAGTTCTATTCCAGATCTTTGAAGGCCAAAAAAGTGGACAAATTGGTACAACAGGGCTCAGAGGCATACAGTGTTCAAGTGATTGCTTCTGGATCAGCAACAGTAGAGTGTCTCCATACTGAGGTGGCCTCAAGTGTCACCTCAACAGAGTTAGAAGGAGTCCTCAAGAAATACTCCATAATATTTCAGGAACCTACATCCCTGCCACCTCCTAGCGAGTTAGATTATCATATTAGTTTGGTGCCTAGTACCACACCAATTAACATTAGACCTTATCGCTACCCTACTCTTCAGAAGGATGCAATTGAGCTAATGGTCAAGGAGATGCTGGACTCTGGAGTAATCAAACCCAGCCAAAGCCCCTACTCATCACCTATAGTTCTAGTCAAGAAAAAAATAGGAGCTGGCATATGTGTGTTGATTACAGATAACTAAATAAGGCTACAATCAAGGACAAATTTCTCATTCCAGTTATTGAAGATCTATTGGATGAACTACATGGATCTCGGGTCTACACTAAGATGGATCTCAGGTCAGGGTATCAGTAAATACGCATGAAAGAATGAGATATTCACAAAACTGCATTTAGAACTCACCACAGACACTATGAGTTCACTGTGATGCCATTTGGTCTCATCAATGCTCCATCAACTTTTTAGGCTCTCATGAACATTGTGTTCCAACCATACTTGAGGAAGTTCATCTTGCTGTTTTTTTATGATATCCTAATTTATAGCCCAGGGTTAGAGACTCGTGTGCAACATGTTGAGGCTACACTGGAACTGCTACACAACCACTCACTGCTGGTCAAGAGAATCAAATGCAACTTTGGAGTTGACAGTGTTGAATACTTGGGGCATATAGTATCAGGAAAAGGAGTTGCTACCAACCCTAAACAAATTACAGCAGTACAGGATTGGCCCCTACCTAAAACTCTCAAGGAATTACGAGGGTTTTTAGGCTTAGCTGGTTACTACAGACGCTTCATTCAGCAGTATGGTATTATTAGTAGACCTCTCACAAACCTACTAAAGAAGGACAATTTTCACTGGAACTTAGAAGAAGGCACAACTTTCTCCAAACTAAAAGAGGCATTGTCCCAGGCCCCAGTACTACCACTACCCAATTTCCAAATGCTCTTTATCCTGGAGACAGATGCATCCAAGGAAGGAATAGGAGCCATACTACAACAAGAGGGTCACCCTATAGCATTTATTAGCAAGGTCTTGGCTCCAAGGCACTTAACGTTATCTACTTATGAAAAAGAATTTATGGCACTGGTATTTGCAGTAGAGAAATGACAACCATACCTGCTAGGCAAGAAGCTCACCATCATAACAGATCATCAAATCTTGAAGTATCTAATGGAACAGAGGATCTTTACTCTCTTACAACAAAAGTTCATTATGAAGCTACTCCGTTACGACTATGAAGTCCAGTACAAGAAAGGGAGGGAGAACATTGCAGCAGATGCACTCTCAAGAATTTATTGTCAGCAAATTACCCTCATTGCTCTAGTAACTTTTACATCATCATTACTACAAGATATTAAAGACAGTGTCACCACTGATAAGTAGCTGCAAAAGCTAATTCAAGAGAATGAGAATGATGGAAATGCTCACCCAAAGTATACTGTGACACCCCAAGGCCTCATGAGAAAAGGTAAATGGGTAGTGGGAGGCAGTACAACACTAAGGCACAAGATCATCAAAAAAATTCATGAAAGTCCTGGTGGAGGGCACTTGGGGATGAGACGTGGACAATTCTTCTATTGAAAGGGAATGACCAGGGAGATTAGAGCCTTTATCAGAGAATGTGATGTATTCCAGAGATATAAGTCTGACACCCAAGCTTACCCAGGCCTCTTACAACCCTTGCCAATTCCTCATCAAATCTGGTCAATCATATCCATCGATTTTGTGGAAGCACTACCCAAATCACAAGGCAAGGAAGTTATCCTAGTGGTTGTAGACCGCCTCAGTAAGTATGCCCACTTCATACTACTTGCTCACCCCTATTCTACTCCAACTATAGCAAAATATTTCATGGACAATGTCTACAAACTGCATGGGATGCCAGAGGATATTATCAGTGGTAGGGGGACTGTTTTTATCAGTGCATTCTGGACTGAACTAATGAAGAAACTGAAGGTGCAACTCAAACTGTCCAGCAGCTATCATCCTCAAACAGATGGTCAAACAGAGGTTGTCAACAGGTGTTTGGAAGCCTCTTTGAGGTGTATGACTGGATATTATCCTAGCAAATGGGTACAATGGCTGCCAATGGCTGAGTGGTGGTAGAACACTAACTATCATTCATCCACTCGCATGACCCCTTATGAGGTGGTTTATGGTCAACCCCCTCCTGTACATCTATCCTATCTAGCAGGAGACTCTAACATGGACAAGATTGATAGGGATTTGGGAGCTAGGGAGAGGACTATACAACATCTGAAAGATCATTTGAGCAAGGCTCAAGAAAGGATGAAGTATTTCGCAGATAAACATAGAAGTGAAAGAGAATTTCAAGAGGGGGATTGGGTATATCTAAAACTGCATAAATACAGGCAAGCAACAATTCGAGGTGTCTTGGAGCACAAGCTTGCTGCCAAATACTATGGGCCTTTCAAGGTTTTGAAGAAAATTGGAAAGGTAGCATACCATCTGCTTCTACCCCTCGAGGAAAAAATTCACCCTACTTTTCATGTTTCACTTCTTAAAAGGAAAGTAGGTTCTCAGGTAGTTCAAGGCTCCTTACCTGCATTTCATGAGC
>JBBYHH010688020.1:0-10215 GCA_038382905.1 Daphne laureola
CACCTAAATCACACAAAGCCTTATTAAAATGGAAAGAACCAATGTCAATAGGGATAGTAAAAGAGCCTGGATCATTCACTTTTTGGGGGAGCTTCTTTTGAATTATCGCGCTCGCTTCCTCCCTCATGTGTACCACTTCGTTGGTCTGCAACTTTTTCTTCTTGGAGAGAAGATCCTTCAGAAACTTAGCGTACAGAGGCATACTGGAAAAGAAGAGCAGTTTGGAGGAGACATTCAACGCTTTCATGCAACATCAAACCTCTTTTAACAAGTCTCATCTGTAAGGCACCACTAGAATTTCCATAATGAAAACCATAATGTTCTGGCCTTTTGTAATTGTTATAGCCGCCTCCCTGCCTCGGTGGGTAATTGTCCCTCCAGAAATTGTCATTCTTATAATTGGAAATTTTGGATTCCTCATAAGCCATGTACTCATCGTCTTCCTCCTCCAGTTTCATAGCTTGCTTGGGCTTTATGTTCTCCTGTGATCTGGTGAGCTTGGAAATCTGGCTTGTTAATGCATCAATCTTGGCTCTGTTGCTCACCTCTAGATCCACTTCATATACTCCCTTGTTTTGAACCTTGGAGGTTCATCTCGCCTCTCTTGTCTTGACCTGATCCAACTCCTTCGCCAGCTTGTTCAGGATACGCAGACACTCAGTTGTTCCCTTATCATGGAATCTCCCTCCGGCTGTAGCATTCAGAAGTCCCCTCTCCGTGACGTTTAACCCTTCATAGAATAGGTTTACCTGATGTCCTGGAGTAGTACCCTGTCCTGGGAGTTGTTTGAGCAAGTTGCTAAAACGATTCTAAGCCATATTCAGACTTTCATTCGGCTTCTGATGGAACATAGTAATCTTATTCTGAACCTCCAGTACCTTTTTCGGTGGAAAGTATTCATCCATGAAAGCACTGTGTAGATCTTCTCAAGTACTGATCGCTCGAGCATTAAGATTTTTGTACCAGAGCTTTGCCTCCCCCAGTAGGGATAGCGAGAACAGTCTCATCCTGACATCCTCTTCAGATCCTTCTTCTACATCACATGTGTCACAAATCTCGATGAACTGGTCAATATGCTCATGCGGATTTTTATGATACTTTCCGCAAAACGGCCTCTGCCCCACCATAGTATAGATGTGATGACGAATCTTAAACCTCCTTACCGGTACTGCTTCAGGTCGGATTAACCGATGATCACCATTCCAGCATGCAGCTCTCAGTAAATCCCCTATCGGTGGCTTCGGTGCAGCTTGATTCTGTTGATTAACATCAGGAATGTTGTTATCAACTTCTTCTTCGTGCGCGCCATTCTGATTCCTGGCTTGATTGTTATTTCTCGCCATGTTCACTGACTGATTTGAAGAACTACTCTCACTAGAAGTTTCCTGTGTAGCCTTGTGCTTTCTACGTAGTTCCTTCAAAGTTCTTTCTATCTTGCGGTTTAAGCCAATATGATCTACCTGTGAGCTTCGGGTCATAAACCAGAGAATATCACCTACAAATCAGAGAGAAAACACCAATCAAAGTCTCCTTGTGCAAATAAAAAGAACAATTAAAAGCAATTAACTGAATTATCAATAATTATAAAAACAAAACTCTCGCAACGGCGCCACTTTGCTAAGTGTCGAAAATCGAACAAACAAATAATATTTATATTGTCCGACTCTCCCTCAAGTGTAAGGTTGCAGATGTAGTAGGGTGAGTGAGATCAAACCCAAGAGAATTGATTACAATTAATGACAAGAAGTTAAAAGCAATATTTTTTGTGTTTTTTATGTATTTTAACAATCAGGATATAATAAAGTGGTGAACGGACCGTAACCCAACAATACTGACAGTAACAAGTAATTAAAAGAAAATCAGAAATCAAACTATATTAATATGCAAAAGACTGAACATTTTTGGATTAAAATTCAATGGTAAAAAGTCTCTTTGGTTATCCGGGGCTGATGATTACTAAGTGACATGGTTGGTTAAAAATCATGCATTGACAGAGGAGATGGATAGAATTCAAACCATGCGGGCTAGGCTAGAGTTATTCTTCCCGTTAATGATCGAACGTGATCTCTCTGCTCGGCATCATTAACAGGAGCTTTAGGATTGCCCAAGTGAAACCTCTTAATAACTAGAACACCTTCTCAGGTAATCTCGGGGTTATCTAATAGTTCCCCGTGGTCATCTTAATGAGGTCCTCTCTCGAGGCACCTCGTCGAACCTGGGTAGGTGTAGAGAGTTAGTTAGATATTCTAACTTCTTGTCCCTTTTTGAAGCTCAAGAAATGTTACTAATCATGCATAATCAAAAACCAATCATGGATTCATCACCTAGAAATCATGCAACTACCCAAACAACCGAAGAGATAAAGAAACTACTCCCTACTCATGCTTAACAAACAATCAATAATTAGGGTAAACATAATTGTAAAAGAAAAGAGTAGAAGATAAAAACTGTTTTAGAATTGTAGAGTAATCTCCAGCTGATCGATCCTGGAATCCAGTCTGGAGCGATGAAGAACGTGTGTAAAAAGTGTCGGGAACCCTAGAAGAGAGTTCTCTAGGGAGAAAAATCGCAGAAAACTAGAGGGAATACAAAAACTTCTGTTTTGTTTCTAATTTTTGGACCTTAAACCCGAGCAGGAATTTTAGGTCGAACGGGCGGGCGATCGCCCACAGTTGGTCTCCAGTCGCCCGCGACTCGCCCGCGTCCCTGTCGATTTTAGTGCAAATAGCCGGACGATCGCCCGGGTCTCGATTCTGGTCGCCTGCGACTCACCCACGTCTTTCTCACTTCTTTCTCCTCGAACTCTTCGAGTGTTTGCAGTGTAGTCCCCACTTTTGCTTTTCCACACGTTTTTCCTCCCGAACCCTCGCTTTTCCTTGCGAACATGGACTCCCTGAAAAATAATTTGCGCTCACACTAAGTACTAATAAACAACCAATAAAAGCATGAGTAAGGAGGTAAAAACGCATGAATATACGACAATCATCAGAAACTCCCAAGTAATTATTGGTAGATAAAATGGCTTCATCGGTATAAACAAATTATCCATTGGTAGATTAGTTTTTATCCACCGATCATCTTCATTTTTATACCGGAGGATCTAAATTATCTACCGGTAATTAATTAATCTATCGGTGATAGTGAAACTCTCAAGTAATTATCGATAGATAAAATGATTTCATTAGTATAAATAAATGATTCATTGGTAGATTAAGTTTTATCTACCGACGACCTTCATTTTTATACCGGATGACCCAAATTATCTACCGTTAATTAATTTATCTACCGGTAATAGTGAAACTCTCAACTAAATGTCGGTAGATAAAATCTTATCTTCGATATATAAAATAACTTATTCGGTATACAAAAGTGGTTCATTGGTATGTAAAATCTAAAATTATGGAAAACAAATGACAATTGTTACTTTGTAGATGAGGAATGTCATTTGCGTGGTGCGAAATGTTATTAAAAAATTTAAGAAAAAATCATCATCTTGATCATTTACATCTCATCTAAGTAGTTGTCACTATTCAAAAAATGATTCACTGAATAGAAAAATAAACATATTCATTCATGAGTCAAAACTATAGGTGTTATATCTTTTTATCCAAAATGACATTTTAATTCACAAAATGTGTTCATACTTTTAGTAATGCTATTTCTACTCAACGAAATCCTATTTCAGACAAGTGAAATGACATTATACATAGTTATTTCAATGAACATTCACCATTTTCTCACTCTATTTTTCGTGTCCATATTTTTGTGAGGTATATTCCATTTTTTTATCCTTTTTTGGTCTATTTTCTTTGACACACAAATATCAATAGAACACGTATCCAATAATATTAGTGCTATATTTTGCTTCAATAGCTCTTATTTCTTCAGCACACAAATATCAATGGAACACATATGCAATAACACTCTCTCAAGTTCACATCTTTCACTTCACCATTTTCACTCATCATCTCTACATGATCAATCTCATCATTAATCTACTTAAATAATACTTCATCCATCCTAAATTAATTGAATAATTTTATTTTATTATTTCACAGTATTTAATCTATAAATTTTTTCATGAATGTTTAGACGTTTAAAGTTAAAAAAAATTCATGTCAATATCATAATTTGCAACATATTTTTTCTAAGTAAATTTTTTTGGGAATTTTTTTTATTACTTATCTTTATGAAAATTTGGGTCAAACATTGAATTTTAAAACATGAAAATTAAATGGGCCAATTAATTCAGGACGAAGGGAGTGAAATTTCTTTCCCCACCACACCTGTATTATAATCTGACTTAATACGAAAAAGTTATTGTTCTTCCTATAATGGAAAACAATAGGTTGCATTCATATATGATTAAAATATCATAGTTTACAAGAGAAATGTCATTCTAAGAAGCCGTAATATCATTCCACGAATGACAAATGTCATATCACAGATTATCAATTCATAAACGCACAAAATGTCATTTTTTCCTTACGGGATGATATTTTGCATTTTCCCTCTAAAATCACCATGATCCTACCATAAACTTTATGCATTACATGTTCTATACAGAATAAATGGAACCTAACTCAAAATTACACTACAATTGAATTGAAGTTGGTGAAACTAAAATAAATTAACAATCACATCACATGCATCAACCACTCTCTATCTATGCATCAACCACTTTCTATCTAAGACTCTTCTCTTTAGATTCGTAAATTATCTTCTCCTATTAATTTACCTGATTGAAACATCAATTTATACTAATGAAGGTCATTTAAGCAACAAAATTTGAAGCTTGTATTATAATTACTGAAAGCTTGAACAAAAAGCAAGACGTTGTCGAACGCCCAATAAAACCAAGTTAGGTACTCTAGAATGACCCATAAATTAATTTCATTTTTAAAATTTATAGTTCCAAAAAGATGAAAAACATACAACTGTATGGAGATTAAGGAGGTTAAATAAGAAAGTAAAATGTGCAATAAAGAAAAATGTACCTTTTTCAGTAAAAAATATAAATTGATGGTCATAATGTAAAATTAAAGTTGAAAAGTTTCTGATATGTAACATTACAATCTTTCTGGGATTAGAAAAATATATTTAATTTTTTAGGATGCATGGAGTATATGTTAAGAAATTCATAAATTCTCATGACTAATATTATTTCCAAACATACCCTGAGATTTGGAGAAAACATGCATTTTCCCCCTCATATTAAAAAACTACAAGTTTGGTGGGAACAAAAGTTTAAGGTGGGTGGAAAGAAAATGTATCTTATATACGAGTAAAGTGTACCATAGTTCTGTAATTTTAATTATTGCATCATTAGAATCTTATTTTAATTTTTTGTACTAATAAAATCCTAGTTTTTAACTTTTTTTCATTCATGGTTCTTTTCATCAATTACCCGTCAAATTTAACGAAGTTTAACGGATTTGAAAAAAAAAAATATTTTTAACCACTCAATTATTTTAAATTAATTTATTTACACCTTAAATTTTAATTTAATCATCTTATTAATTTTAAACTTTACACTTCTACCTAAATTTTTTAATGAAATTCAATAACACCCACTCATCGTCAGGCTGCTGCAGCCGCTGCCGCTTCATAATCAAACTTGTGGTTATGAGGCGGAAAAGCTGGAGCAACTACAAACTTAACCGTTGTTTTTTGGCGGTTGCTCTGCAAATAAAACTCAAATAAAGTTACTTTGTGTGTTTCTCCAAAACAAGTTCTTCCATTTACCTTGCATAATGACCTTCAACAATCAATTTCTTCCTAATTTAGTACTCTATTTATCCCTAAATAAATAATATATATTCTTTTTTAAATTATTCCTAAAATATTAGTGCATTTTTCTTTTTTAAAACTTTGACTCATTTGTTTTACTTAAATACACTGAACATTCAATTCCCTAATCTTCTAATTATCTATCCTTTAACATTCAAACATGTCTTAGAATTGTGGGATATTTGTTAACAAAATGTTTTCTTTCTTTCATTTTGAATTTGAGTGCTAAAATAAATGAACCATTTATTTGAAGATTTGGTGTTTAACACCTCCTTTTTGCAGCCATGGCTCCGGAGGAGGGCACTGCACTTGCTCTCCTCAACACAGTTAACAACAACAACAACAACAACAAAGATGGAGTAGTATTACTGATGCATCATCTCTCCTCACAATCCGATTCAGTGACAGTTCATGCACTTTTCCATGCATGTGCACAAGGACGCCTCCTAGTCATCCAACAAATGGCTCAAAAACACCGTCATCTTTTCACCGCAATGAATAAAGACGGACAAACACTCCTCCATGTCGCTGCAAGTAACGGTGACACTTCCATGATGTCACTATTGCTCCAAATCAAGCCACAGCTCTGCATCATGCGTGATGATCATGATGATATCCCTCTTCACTTGGCTGCTAAGAATGGACATCGGGATGTGGTTCAGATGTTGCTCTTTGCTTATCCTGACTCAATTGAAGCTTTAAATTTCAGGCTTGAAATGGCTCTTCATCTTGCTTTGAAGAGTTGTGAGATTAGCACTGCTCTGTTTTTGCTCCAGGAGATAGAGAGGCAGAAGAAACATCATCTGTTGCAATTCAAAGACGCTGAAGGGAATACCGTTTTACACATAGCTGTCACCAATGAACTAGTGACGGTAAAGAAAGTACTTTTGCATGCATGTGACTTTTATCCAAAGATAAGTGATTTATATATACATTAATGCATCTTTTAACAACTTCCATATATAGGACCAGTCATGATATCCATTCATGTGTTTCTAGCAGTAGCCAAGTAAAAGACTAAAATCAATATCCTTTCATACATTTGACTGTACATGTACATATGTGAAGATTAAGGAAAGTTGAAGATCTAATGATATTAAAGTAAAATAGGATGTAAATAAAAGTAACTTTTTGAGCAAGAAAAGAGTATATCTTTATAAAAAAGTTTCGGGTTTTCTCCAACTTTTACGGTGCGTTTAGTTACCAAAAATTTTGTTCCGAAAATTTTATTGTAAATAGTTAGATGTATAAGTAGTTATTAAAAAGAGAAAACCTTGTTTCAAAAAATTTATAAAAAAACTCATATGTTAAAATAGAAAACCTTATTTTGAAGTTCTTCATTTTAATATTAGAGTTTTCAAAATTTTGAAAATAAAGTTTTTTATCACTTAATCACTAATTATACATCCAAATATTTACAAAATAAATTTGAAATGAAAATTTTAGAAAATTTTCATAACTAAACGGACCTTTAACTTTTCTCTCATAAAGCAAGCTCCCTCCAATATTTTAAAATCACAACTTTTCTTCCTAACAAGAGAACACAGTAAGGATGATATAAAAAAGTTTTTTAAAAAGAAAATGTACTATTTTTCCTAAGATAACCAAAAAACAGAAAACGTATCAGCTTTTCTTGGACAGATAGAGTAACATACATAAGTTCATTGATGCAAGTAGCATTTCTTGTCTCTGCAAGCTCTATTTCAGGCCTAATGAACTAGTCACACAGTGCAGATTGTTCAATGGTTATTCAGCTGCAAAACCTACAACTGCAAAAGCCATGAGGACATGATGATGACGACGCTAATGAACACCAAGAACCACAGAAAGCTCACCATTCTGGACATTTATTGCAGGGAACCTGAAGATCATCATGAAGAATATTCTCATCAGAAAACAGATTCCCACCAAAAAGAAAGTTATGAGAAAGACAATGTTCGACTAACTGTCGCTATAGGCAATGTCGGGGTAGCTTTCGCCATTCTCACAAACCTTCCTGCAGTCTTTCAAGAAGAACTAGTGAAACAAACATTCTCATTCACAGATATTGTTTCTGCAAATTTACCAGCAAACTTTTATCTCCTCCTGTTTGTTGTTGCTATGTTCATAGCAGGAGTGATTGAGGTTGGAAATGTCATTTGGCCTCACCCTTTGAGGAAATCACTGCTGGTTACAACTGCTTGCACTTGGGTTGTCTTCTACATGCTGGTAGAGAATCAAATACTGAGATTCTATATGATTTGGATTATTAATGGAGGATCAATATCCATCTCAAGCTCCTCTCTACTCTGGTCATCTGCATTGTTCCTCATTCTTCTGATGTATTTTTCCATAAAATGCGGCTGGTTTATCGGGTGGCTTGTAGCTTGGCTTAGTGTAAAGGAGCATCATATTGACCTAGAGGAGGAGGAGGACATGAGTAAAAACTCAGTAGTTTGAACAATATGTGTGAAGGAGAAGAACATAAAGGAACAGTATATATGGTCTGTTTGGCTGTAATAATAAGTGCATATGCTGTCACATGTTGATGTTTATATACTCAAACCATGCACATGTGATGTCTTTGTGAGATATTTGATGCTAAAGGGTTTGGACTTTGGAGACTTCAGTTATAGTTTTCACCAAAAACAAGGTTTTCCTTCCTTTTTCGTTTTGTGATAAAAAAATTAGAGAAAATTTCAAGTTTTTCAATAATGGAGAGAGAAATTTTCTGAGAGGGCTTAAGTTTACAATTTTGAGATGTTTCTGTTGTAAAAGAACAAAAAAAAAATGGTTTCCCTATATTTGAAAAGATCCTTCTTAAGTGGCCGGAAATAAAACAGGATCAGATTATCTAGGAAAAGAAAAAAAAAAAAAAATACTCCCTCCAACTTTCCCTCTGCATTTTTTAAATTATAAAAAAAAACATTTCCCCCTGAATCTAATTGAATCTAACCTGTGTTTAGTATCTGTTAGGCTTTTTTATTTAATTACATAAATTACGTTTTTGGGCCCTAACAATTGTATCCCATTACATTTATGTCATCTTTTACCACAGCCAAATCTGCCACCCTTCACCCACACACCCGCTGGCACCCAGCCCAGCTGTGCCACTATTGCAAAACCGCTCCTCCACCATCGACCCCCAGCAACCGTACCTGCCCAGCCCGTCGTGATTCTGTTTGAGAAGAAGAAGAATAAGAAACTGGTTGATCGTTATGGATGGATGATGATAGTTCTTATTAGTAGTACAATTAAGAAGAAGAAAAGTTGAAGGAATCTGGGCCTGGGATTGGGAGGCGAGCATATGGCCTAGCACTTCGCCTTCTGCTTGCAGTATTTAAAGGGAAGGAACGAACTATATGAGCCAACCCAGCAAACAAAATACTAGAACTGTCCTAAAAAAACATCTCAAGCAGCAGCTCTCATGTAGCAATGTGAAGTATGAATCGTGTCCGCTATTGACTTTTCGGGTCTACGAAAACGAAAAACAAAAAATTGTGAAATTTGATCCAAGAAATTCCAGGAAACTGCTCCTGTTTATTTGTAGCTAATTAAAAATTTATTGGATATTTCTTTAGCTGGTGATTTATAACGTCATTAGTGCGTCTCATGACACTCACACCTCTAAGTCTAACTCATGGGTTTACGTTACAGGACATGAATTCACATAATTTTTCTACCATACGCTTAATTACAAGTTTGTAAAACCGAAAACAAATATTCAGGGCAGGTAACGGTTGCTGGCATCGATGGTGGAGGAGCGGTTTTGCGACAGCGGCGCAGCTGGGCTGGGGGCCGGCGGGTGCCTGAGTGAAGGGTGCAGATTTGGTTGTGGTAGAAAATGGTATAAATGTAAGGGATTAAAAAGTTAAGATACAATTGTTAGGATAAAAAAACTAGAGATATAATTAATGTAATTAAATTAAAAAATCTAACAGAATAATAAACATTCGTTAGATTCATGGGAGAAATTGTATATTTCTTCAAATCTTAGGATTTTTTTTTTTATAATTTCAAAAATATAAAGAGAAAATGAAGAATATGATAAATTTCAAGATTTTTTTTTATAATTACTCTTTATCTTATATACTTACTTTACTTTATTATTCTCTAAATCAATAATATTTTTTAATCTGTGTAATCAAATATATCACATTTGCTCAAAGGGTGGGAGTAGGTAAAAAAACAAGACAATTGTTATGGATGTTGAGGTAGCAGTATTAGTGGGCCTTTCCACTTGTCTAGTGGACTGAATTGCGGTCCCAATGAGGTTAACAAGAAGGAAACAAATACAACCTGAAACTTCACAAACTATGTGCTAGGATCCTAGGACCCATAGTAGATACTCCTTAAAATCTCCTCGAAATTTTCAAACCATTGCAACATCACCCATAATTTTCTTGGCTTTCAAAATACTCCTCAACTTCCCTTCTTTTTAACGTA
>JBBYHH010688131.1:0-10215 GCA_038382905.1 Daphne laureola
CGTAACACGTGGCGTGATGTGAGGGGGGACTCCGCAGGAGGAGTGACACGTGGTCCGAGGCCGAGAAAGGTCCCCGGCTCTCGGACAGTTCGGGTCGAACCTTTCCGAACGATTATAACACCAAGCCGGTTAGTCTCTTTCTCGGTTCCCGACACGGCCTCGTTAAGTACCGGTGTCGGGTACCGAGACGATTAGTAGGGGTCCACTAATAGAAAATTTCAAAATTTGGGAGACATTTTTACCCTTAATCCAAAAAAAAAAAAAAAAGGAAAAGCATTATTTGGGTCTTTGTTGGTGGGCGGAAGTCAATGAAATAGAAACCGGAGTAGCGGGTAGCTTGGCCGACTAGCGACTGACCGAACAGAACACAGAATTGTGATGATCCATCGCTAGAACGTTTCATTTCTATTTGCTCATAATTCTTCTGCTACTTTAACTTTTTCCCTCAACCAGAACGCAAAGATTAACTTGTACATATCAATCGAGTCTGAAATCGGATCTCCCTAAGGATAAGGTTCCACTCTACCAATCGACGCTTCTTTCTCTTAATCATCAACGGCCGGCGTCAGAGATCCGCCCGCCGTATCAGCTGCCACCGCCACAAGTGAGTCTGAATCCACTCCCCCGCCCCCCTCTCTCATTTTGAATGCGAGTGTGAGTTCTACACATTCCGCGATTGTGCTTATCCGGGTTCTGCGCAGTCCTTCATTTAGGAAAGACAGATTATCTTGCCATTTGAGCCGTTTCTTATCGATAGATACAACATTTATTTGGGGTTCAGATCTGTAGGTTGATCTGATTACCGCACTATATCGTCGCTGCTTACGCGGTTCTGTGTCTCAGTGCCAGTGGAGCTCTGATTGTTGTTTAATTGTTTAGGCGAGGAACTCTTTTGGAATCTGAGTTTATCCAGCCTGGAAGTGTGAGCTTGCATGTAGTTCGCTCTATCAGTTTATCTGTTCCTTATACTTGCAAGAGGTGACATTGAGAAGAACAACAACGGATATGCACAAAAGTGGGAGTGTTTCCAGGAATAACAATTCGTCCCCCGGAGTGACCTCCCCACGGCTGCAGTCTCAGCAGTCACTGAGACGGTTGGGGTTGTGTGCACAACTACCAACCCAGTCGTCCCCTATTGTGTTCCCTGAGAAACGCTCCAAGAAGCTCAAGGCATCATCCCAACGTGGTGAGGTTCAACTTCCTGATGATGATCAGGTTGACAAATCAAAGAAGAACCACTATGTCGACATTGGAGGAGGTGATGAGAAGTCTGATTTGCTTGGTTATGTTGTCTACTCGGGCCATCTCATTTTGGACAAGAGAAAGACCGATGAAGCAAGTAATGGTTCTACTGATGTAGAAAAGCAATCTTCTGGGGACAGCAACAGCCATGAAGCTGTTGATGCTAAACTCACTAGCAGGGCTTTGGTCTGGGGTTCTAATATGCTGGCTCTTGACGACGTCATCTCAGTATGTCAATTTTTCATCTTCGTCATTGTTAACTCTTTTGCCCCTTTCGAAATAGCTCTTGACAATGCTATCCTTTAATTTGTTTCCCTGGTTGTTTCTTTTGGTTTTCCCTTTTGCAGATATCATACAATATTGGACTTAGACATTTCACAGTGCACTCTTACCCTCTAAAAAAGGGTACTTATGGCCTATCCTGTTTCATTAAGCCCCGGAGAAGCCGCAAGGACTTTCGCTTCTTGGCTTCTAATGTGCAAGAGGCTGTCCAATGGGTTGGTGGGTTTGCAGATCAGCAGTGTTTCATTAATTGTTTGCCTCATCCTATGGTTTCCTCAAAAAAGCAGGCTTCTTCTGAGTTATTTCCTATTGATACACCTTCTGAGCTGCTGTTTAAGTGCAAGAACCCAAAGAAAATGCTTGTTATATTGAATCCACGGTCAGGACATGGTCGTTCCAGTAAGGTTTTCCATGGAACTGTGGAGCCGATATTGAAGGTTTGTTTTCTATGATCTATATTTGCTACTCCCTCACTGCCTTTTTAATTGAAACACTTTTCTTTTTGGTCCATCCCTTAATAATTGAAATGTTTCCATTTATACTAAATTTTACTCTTTAACTTCATTATTTTGCCATTGGTTTCATTTTTTCACTTTTTGTGGGGTAGGGGTAAATAGATGTCAAAACCTATTAATTCTACACTCATCTTAATCTCCGTGCCAAAACCATTTGTTTCAATTAAAAAGGGACGGAGAGAGTATTAGAGAGGTATATAGGGTACCTGTATTAGATTTACTTGTAAGGGCCTGAAGAAGTATGAGCTGGATAAGATTTTCTTTGTAGTGAGGCAACAATTATGATTTCTGTCATCATGGAACTCATTTACAGCTTAAAGCAAGTGGAACTGCTCTAGTTAATAACATCTTTGGTTCTCATGAATTTTTGGAAGTGTTGTGAAAGTAAAACTTTTGATAGATACACTAGTTAGAATAGTATCCTAACAAACATTTTGGAGTTGAACATGAGCAAACCATAAAATAATTATGCGGGGCCTTGACAAGAGCTAGCCAGTTTCTGCTGCTAACCAAGATGGCTGTTGTAGGGCTAGAAGGGCTGGTCTTTATAAGAATAATCATTTAAAGTGTACCTGTTATAGATCATATCTTACATACTGTCTTCCTTTCTTTATATCCTGGAATTAGCTCTCCCTTGCCTCAGTAGACTTGGGATTTTGCATAACTTCTCTGTTTTGTTTATGGAAATCTTTCTTTCAATGATACTATATTTAGCTTTTCGGGAAATTTCCAAACGAACAATTTCTTGACTGATGGATAGAGATTGTCCAGGCTTTGGTTCGCATTAGATTCATGATTTCATATTCTGAGTGCAAACTGTGACAGCTTGCAGGATTTAAATTAGAGGTGGTCAAAACAACACATGCTGGACATGCCCGGAAACTGGCATCAACAGTTGATATCAGCACATGCCCCGATGGTAATGCTACTGAATTCTCTGAACTATTCATCACAGGTTAAGTGTTCTATGGGTTTGTCATCAACCCTTTTTCTTTGAATTTATATAAAACTCTATTCTGTCCAGGAATCATATGCATTGGGGGTGATGGGATTATCAACGAGGTTAGTAACTTTATGGTGGTTTGTTTGTCATTTTCCTATTCTTTCTCAATAGATTATCTTTGTAAACCTTTGTCTGTTTTTGCTTCATTATATTACTACGCTCTTCGTAAGATGTTGGCCTTCTTCTTGAGTCTTGACCCTTTGTCTTTGGGCAGTTGATAGTCTATAGTATATGCGATTTCTGATGCAATTTTAAACGGAATAGATTTGTGCTAATTTTTACTGCACTTTTTGCTTTTCTGTAGCTAGTACTATGCTTTGCTTAATTAGGGTATGATAGGTATACAATACGCTTCGTCTTGATGCGATTTAGCCATTTAAATGTGATTAGTATTTTAGTTGGTTTCTAGATGCATTTGCACCTGAGGTTTCTTCTTTTTTGCTACTCATCAGTTCCAGGTTTTATACGAGTTCACATATCTTATCTACAGACAACTCGTGAACTGTAAAAGGGTCTAGTTCATTTTACCAACAACCCACTGATTCTCCTGTGTAAAACCCATGCTGTCTTCAGATACGCTGCTCAAATCTTTACTACGAAAAGGAGCATAACATGTTTGAACTGTACACTTAAGGGGTTAAGGTTTGCCAAACTCAGGGAAAAAGACTGATCTTTCGAGATGAAGGTGGAACTGTTTTTGGAGGATGGTTGATGCAAGTTGGCCTTTTGTTAAGTGACATTCTGACCAATCTGGGAATGAAAAATGCTGGGTATTCCCTGGGAATTTGTTTTTGTTGATTCCTGGTTTCTTAGAAGAAGAAGGCTTCTAAATGTTCTCTTTCTTATATATTTGGAGCTGAGCTGCTCATGCTTTCAAACTCTTCGCTTGGCTTGTTGTGTTTGAGCTGAATCATTAGAACTTTTGCTAAACAATGTTATTACATCCTGTCACGTTTCAGGTTCTCAATGGTCTACTTACCAGAGATAACCAGAAAGAAGGAGTTTCTATACCAATTGGTATTATACCTGCTGGTTCTGACAATTCGCTTGTTTGGACTGTCTTGGGAGTACGAGATCCAATTTCTGCTGCATTGGCTATTGTAAAGGTAATTCGATGGTTATGCATTCCCATCCTAAACATTTTCTTTTCTAATTTGGGTGGCCTGGTTTCAGTTACACTAAAAAGTCAACTTTTATATGTGGTGTCTATATAGATTTGAGATTTTCTCCTATGTTTTTTCTGTACATCCTGCCTGGTTGCCCAGTAGACTTTTGGTGATGTAAATCGTAGCATCCTATTGGTGTTAAGGAATATGAGTCTGGTTATATTTGTTTCTGAAAGTTTTAATGCTACATATATGGATTTTAAAAATAGAAATGGGTACAAAAGGGGAAAAGAAACATTCAGTGTGAACTGTAATTTGCATACTATTGAGTCATTTTAGATGAAACAGTGTGTGGGGAGGATGTTATTTTTGTCTTCCAAACTTCTGATTTGTGCATTTCTTATTTCTGATATGCTTAAATTCTCAACTCGTATCGCTTTCAGAAACAATTTTACTTGTTTTCCTTACTGTCATTAACACATGAATTAAATTGTGGTCATTAAGGGCTGGGGTCTTAGTCTGCATAAGGCTTATGCTTATCTGACCTTGTCGCAGTTGGAGTTGGGGATAATCTTGTTGCACAGTTGTTTGCTTGTGATTACTGTTCTGTGTGGCCAGCAAGTATGCTACATCAAGTAGATATCTCTGCGTAATTTTTATGATTTACGGGCTACTGAAGAAGCTTGGACAAATACTTTGCACTCGCTGCTTTATGTAGACAATTAATTGAACCTCTGATGTTTTCTTCCCTTCTTTGGTGATCTTGTACTTACTATCATTGGATTTATGCATTTTTTAACCTCACTTTTGTGGTTTCAGGGAGGACTTGTGGCTACAGATGTTTTTGCTGTAGAGTGGATTCAGACTGGCGTGATTCATTTTGGCACAACTGTTTCCTATTATGGTTTCGTGAGTGATGGTATGTACTCATAGCAAGGCAATTCAACATTGGCATCACGCCCGAAATGGAAGCTGTTTTTATTTCACATTTAAGAAAGGAAACCTTTAATATTTGAATACATTGCTCTTGAATGACTGTCCTTATCGCACAGGAAAGGAAAGGTGCAATTGATATGTTTAGAGAACTCTAGATGCTTTGCGCTACTATGAACCTGTTCGTGACTGCATGTAGACATTCTTCCGTTTGCATTTTTGTCTTTGTTGTTTAATAAATCTGAATGTCGTCTTTGCTGTTTATGCATATGTTTGTAATTCTCCATATGTTTGTGATTTTGCAGTGTTGGAGCTCTCTGAGAAATATCAGAAACGCTTTGGTCCGCTGCGTTATTTTGTGGCTGGGTTCCTGAAGTTTTTATGTTTGCCCAAGTACAACTATGAAGTGGAGTATCTTCCAGCTGTTAAAGAGGATCAACCCGTTCCTGAAGTGGTTGACATGTCAGAACTATATACAGACATTATGAGAAGATCAACAAAGGAGGGTCTTCCTAGAGCTTCTAGTCTATCAAGTATTGACTCAATGATGACTCCTAGTAGAATGTCTGGAGGTGAGTTGGACACAACCTTTAGTAGCACTCATGCTAGCTCTGAACCATCAGAGTATGTACGTGGGCTAGACCCAAAACTGAAGCGCTTATCATCTGGGAGAAACAATGCAACATCAGAGGTTGAAGTTGTTCAGTGTCAGTTACCACCATCAACAGTTTCAAACTGGCCAAGGACTCGATCAAGGTCAAGAACAGATAAGGGATGGGCTGGACTCACTGCAGTTTATGATTCTTCAAGATGTTCTTGGGGAAATACCGGAACAAATGACAGGGAAGACATATCTTCAACACTATCTGATCCAGGTCCAATTTGGGATGCTGAGCCTAAGTGGGACCCTGAGGCTAATTGGAATGTAGAAAATCCAATCAAATTGCCTGGACCAGCAGATGATGTTGATTCAGGAATGAATAAAGAAGCTGCTCCAAAATATGAAGATAAATGGGTTACTCGCAAGGGAAAATTTCTTGGGATCCTTGTTTGCAACCATGCATGCAGAACGGTGCAGAGTTCTCAGGTGGCGGCACCCAGAGCTGAACATGATGATAACGCGTTGGATATGATCTTAGTTCATGGAAGTGGGAGACTGCGGCTATTAAGATTTTTCTTGCTTCTGCAGAAGGGTAAACACCTGTCGCTGCCATATGTTGAATATGTCAAGGTATGTGTGTGTATGTACTTCTGCTTATGTTGAAAGATTTGGTTTCTGAACTCCAACTTTGATGGAGATGCATGGTTTAGGGTGTGAATCCTTTTTGCATTACGTTGAGCTTAGAAATTTTACCATGGTGAGCCCAACATGTTGGAACTAAGATACAATGGTGCAACCAACCAAACAAGAACAAAATTGTATTAATCAATCTTGTCGATAAAAGATGTTTGATTCTTCATTCATGCTACTGGCCATAATGTCATCCCCCATTTTCATATGCATTCCAAAACTATTCCTGTCTCCTGATTTTTAGCTATTCGGATGCAGGTGAAGTCAGTGAGGATCAAGGCTGGGAAGCACACTCATAATGGTTGTGGCATCGATGGTGAGTTCTTTCCCCTCAATGGCGAAGCGGTATCTTCTTTGCTTCCTGAACAGTGCAGACTGATTGGGCGCTTTCCGGGAGGGGCAGTTTAACTATGGTGAGTGCCATGATTTCTTATACTATCATTATTTCAGTGATGCGAAGACCTCTTGTACTCGACTCGCGGCTGTAGAATAGGATGACTTGTGCTATACGTATGAACCAAGAACATTGAAAATATACGTGATTCTTTTGCCTTCAGTAGGGTGTGACTGCATACAGACGTATTGTTGCCTGTAAAGTTTTTCTGGGAGATATAAATATTCTCGCTTCTGTTTGGTTATGTTCTCTTTGATGTTGGTTTTGTGTAAGCTGGTTTCCTTTTGCGATCTGCTATATGTATTAATGGAGATTACAGTTCGTTCGTTGGAACTGATCCGTGTAAAACGAATGGATTAGCTTAACCTGAATATTGCCAAGAACTGATTGTAATTCTTTATTATAGTATGATCGGGAAGATTTACTTTAACAACTGTTAATTTACTGAACTCAAAAGATGAATTAGAAGGGGTTCTAATTTCCTTTCTAAAAGAAATTAAGTGGTTTTCATGTACATGGATTAATTCAAGTAATTAGTTTCACTGATTTAAGGAGTCTCCAGATTTAATCGATTTGTCCTGTTCTTTGATATCCAAATAGTTGGGCTAGAAAGTGTACGTGTTGTTTAGAACGATTTGGAAGTCGCGTATTTCTCCCTTATCCTCTCTATCCTATAGGACTGGCGGACAGAGTGACAGGCAAGAGAAATGTCGATTCGAATGAGGTTAAAAGTTTTGGCGGTGTGTGCGGTAAAAAAGTTGGATATTTCTTCCCAATTTTCCAAACATAAAACATTCTTAAAACTAGCAATTTCCCCTCAAATTCCTCCACTATCATTCAAACATTACATCCAATTTTCAAAAAAGAAAAAGAAAAAAAACCAAAATTTTGTTACTGAATAATTATGAACCAATCATTTTTAATGTGAAAATTTTGTTGAGAGTATACATAGAGAGGCTAACATAACAGGAATGAAGGTAGGCAGGTTCGGATAGGAAGTACCCAAACCAGTTGAGTCAATACAATACTCATCCGCGCTTAACAGAACAAGGGCTGGCCTTGCCAGAAATTTGGAAGACACCACGGTGGTCGGAGATGGCTACGGCGACTCTACCTCTCGCTTCCGCAACCCTCTTCTCCTCCTCCTCCTGTTTCCTCACCGCTAAACCCTGCTCACACATCACACCTCCCTCTCTCTTCTTTAAATCGCCCCCCTTCCTTTCCTCCCGCCGGATCATCTCCTGCCGACTCGCCTCCGCCTCCGTCGAGACGGGTGAATCGGTTTCCGGCGCCTTACGAATCGGAGCCAGGGTTCGTGTCAAGGCTCCGCTCAAGGTCTACCACGTACCTCGCGTGCCGGAGATGGAGCTTACCGGAATGGAGGGAGTGATTAAGCAGTACGTTGGGTTTTGGAAAGGCAAGACAATCTCCGCCAATTTGCCTTACAAGCTGGAATTCATTGCAGAGATTGAAGGTCGAGGACCGGTTAAGTTGTTTGCTCATCTCAGGGAAGACGAGTTCGAATACCTTGACTAATCACTTCACTACTACACCCAATTTCTCCTTCTTTTCTCTGCCTCACTGCTCTTACTGTTGTGTGTATTTTTGCTTGATTTTTGTTTGTTTCTTCTGCTTTTTCATATCTAGGATGCTGCTCTAATCTGTACTCGTTCAACTAGACCACATATTTTTGCGCCCAATTGTTCTTGGTGTCGCTGGATCGTAAATGAGATTAGTTCACTTCACATAATGGTTTTGAATTTGCAGCCTGTGAATGCTTGCCTTATCTTGGATTGGATACTAGTATAATAAATAAATAAATAAATAAATAAATAAAGCCTTTCTCATTCTTCTGCTGGTTCTTACTCTAACTTAGCTCTGAATCTCTACATGCTTTATTCATATGGGTATCTCAATTTCCAGCATATCTCTGATTTCTGAGATTGAATTATGTCTCTTGTGTTTTGGAGCATATTATGGATGTGATTTCTGTTGAACTATCTGAACTTGAGTGGTTCCATGACTCTGAGATGATCTTCCTAGCCGTTCTATGAAAGTAAAACTATAGCTGTCTCTAAATATTGTGGCTGTGATCATGATGCATCCTGGAAACGCTGATTGTCTTGTCAGTGCAAACTTTAAACACAAAGCTAAACATGAAGTTTGAAATTGGAAGTATGAAATTCTGCCTGTGTTCTTTATCATCTACTGTATGATGAAATGAATGGTGCTCATGTTTTTCAGAAGCTTATTGTCTAGCAGCGGATAGTATTTGAGGAAAAAACTGATGCTGAAACATCTGCACTTGCTATCATCAGATAGTATAACTCTGTCGTTCGCTGGACATTGCGCATTAAAACCTTTACTTGTTTGGATGAGTTGTAAGAATGATCACTTGGGAAATGGAAGCATCTTGCTAGAATATGCAGAGAGTTTTGAGATGAATCTCTCTTTTAACAACACTTGATCTGTTGCTGGAGTTTTCTCTCGTTCCCATTACTTGTACATGTACACCAAAGCTGTCTTTAAATGAAGCCTGAATACGATCCTCATACACAACCACACACACATTTCTTGTTAGAGTTGTGTCCACTGTTTTGAATTTGATCCTTTCACTGATAGATAAGGAATCTGATTGGAAAGATAAAAATTGCAAGTGGAAGTTGACTGGTAAGGATTTCAAGTGTTAGGTATAATATTCGTTGTTCTTTACCCTCTATATGAAGACAGGCAGCTACTGGTCGCCATGTTAGAGTAAACTCATACAGTCTTACTGAAGGGGATTTCTTTTTACTGTTTAATTTCTTAGATCGCAATTGCTACTATTTGGTACTAGTGCTATGTTAGTTTTCTCAAACATTAAGGTGTTGGTAGCTGTGGTGAATCCCATTCCCATTTAAGAGCGAGGAGAATTTCTGCAAGCTTAAAGTAAAGAATACTAACATAAACTCTAGCAAGTCAGTCAGATGAGAATTTTAACTATGACTTGGTATGAATTGGTTTATGGACCATCACATTTAGGATACTTTGATCCCTAAGTCAATCAACGCAACATCTTATATCCGTCAAACATTTATAGGCCTCTATTGGGGAAAAGCTCACTTTTAGTCCTATAGATTTGCAAGTTTTAACGAAACAGTTCTATAATTTTGAACTTTCACAAAGAAGTCCTAAATTCGAAAAGAATTTAACAAAAAAGTCCTAAAACTTTTTGAACAATAATTTGAACCACTAGAGTTTTCAGATTTGTACGTTAAGGACCTCAAACTTCTGAAACTTTTTATTTTACACAAACATAGCTCTGATATCATATTGGAAGCGGATAATATTTTAATTAATGCAGGTAAAACATACAGTACTACAGGAAAATAACAATTAACGTAATCGAGATAATTTTTTACTCTTCCCCTCCCTTTTGACTCTTCTTCTTCTTCATTTTTCTTAGAAGC
>JBBYHH010688242.1:0-10214 GCA_038382905.1 Daphne laureola
GCGACAGGACGGGCTGAGGCTGAGGCGAATCGATCCTCTGTCTTCTTCTTCGGTTCGTCTTGGGCTGGAGCGCGACGGAGGCTGCTGCTGCAGAGGCTCCTGGTTGGCGGCGTCGGTCACCTGCCTGACGAAAGAATCGCCGGCATCGGGGAAGGTCTCCGTGGAGATGGCGGAGACGAGGTAGTTCACGGTGAGAAGTGAGAATTTTTGTTTCCACCTCAAACGTGATTTTAAGAGATCCGAATATAATTGGGGATGAGAAATTAAAAAATTTATGGTGAATTAATTGATATGAAAAAACAAAAATCACTAAAAAAACTCTTGTTTGACCCCCCCGTATTGTATGAATACAGAAAAGTTTGGCAGTTGATCCAAGATTTGAGCAATTTTGATATGGAGACTTAATTTGCTCAAAGCTCTGGTGTTGCACCTACAGGTTTTCTAGCTGATTCTCTCATGGCTTACTTCAAGCAGTTTGGTTTGGAGAATTTTCAAACTTTTCTTTCCAAACTTTTCTTGATAAAGATTAGAGTGTATAACTTGTTTTTTTCAGAGGTGAAAAATTTAAAGAATTTTCCAAACTTTTGGAAACATGTGCTTTAAGATAAATTACTGTTTTTTAAAGTTTCCAACTTTCTGTTCTTAGTTCTGAAGTTTAGGGAAACAAATTTTAATCTTGCTAAAACAAACTATACTTTTATACTTTTGGAAAAGAAAATTTGAAAATGAAGAGAATATTAGGGTCCGTTTAGTTATGAATTTTTTAAAAAAATTCTATTTCAATTTTCTTTTGTAAATATTTGGATGTATAACTAACGATTAAGTGATTGAAAAACTTTGTTTCCAAATTTTTTAAAACTCTAGTATTAAAATGGACACTTTATTTTCTAAATTGAAGAAAATACTAGTCACTGTGGGAAAATGCAAGTTGTGATTCGATTACTTCCAAATTTGATTCTAATCCGAACCATTAAGCAATCTTGTTCTTGTAAGTTGTACTAATGTTAAACCAACCTGTTTTATATGCTAAAAGCTGAAGGGCGAAAATGCATTCATTTTCTAGTTGAAGGACTAACTTGTCCAATTAAAATACATTAGAGGGCAGATGTTGTATTTAGACCAGGACCAATCTGTTGAAGTTGAAATGCTTCCACACAATCTGAAGCAGGCGACTGAAGCTCCCACACAGCGTCCATGGCAACAGCGACTCTAGCTTCAGTCATTGTCAATGGCTGCTGCAGAAGTTTCTGTAAACAGATGAAGAATACAAATCCTCTGTTTTGGTTGTGTTCAGATTTAAGCAGGAAGGAGTTTGCGTCTTTATCCTCTTCTGTTCAGACGGATATGGCTTCTTCAGTTCATGGGTATTTTGAAATTTTACTTCTTTTTCTCCTTTTCATGTTTACTAAAATCCTTTGTTGTTGAACTGATATCAATCTTGTTGTTGTTATCAGTATTTTTCTGACTAGTTATCCAGAATTTAACAAATCCAGCAGCATTCACATCCACACCACAGAAAAGCTCACTCTCCCCAACATGAGCAGAAGAGCAGCAGCAGCTATAATGGCTTCTCTGTCAATCGCGGAGGCCGCGTTCGCAGACGGTTTCGAGCTTAATTTACAGATGGTAGCTCCAGACCAGACACTTGAGGAGGCTGTTGCTGGGATTGATGAACATGCAGAAGCATTACTGGAAGTGAAATCTCTGTTGAACTCTGATTCTTTGGGTGAAGCACAGAGAGAGCTCAGGAGGAGCTCTTCACTGTTGAAACAAGATATCTACACCATCATTCAAGCCAAACCTGGCACCCAAAGGCCCCAACTCAGGACCCTTTACTCCAACCTCTTCAAAAATGTCACAAATGTAAGTAGTAAGTGTCTTTTGGGTCTTCAGATAATTTTAAACTGCATGAGTATTAATTTATGATTGTGCAGCTAGATTATGCCGCAAGGGAGAAGGACACTGGACGTGTTTGGCAATGTTATAACAACATAGTATTGATATTGACTGATCTATTGTCCAAAATTTAGTGATTCAGCAAAAAGATCCTAACATTACTCAACTTGTAGTATTATTGAGTTTCATACAAATCATGTTTTGAGTCAATGCAAAAAATTTCAAATGTGAGCAACATGGTAACGGTAGTAGTGATTCATCCTTGGATAACTCAGGCTATTACAGAAGCAATTCAGGAACAAGAGAATGACTACACCATTTGTGCAAAATTTGGCTACCTAACACTAGGCTAGGGTTATCTGATACTGCAGAGAGGAAGGAAAATGGGATGAACTACTTGGCAAAAAACTTATGATTCTTTTATTTGTGGAAAATTTTCTGTGTAAATGTTTCATCAGATAATTTAGTAGTGCTCTTAGTTTATCATTCAGATCACACACATTTAGACTTAAATCACCCTAAGAATTAAAAGTTTCTTCGAATATTCACATCGACTTGAAACGGTTCAGGGAATTATTGAGAGAATCGAACAAACCATCAAAGTTATCAAGAAATTTGTTCAAGTTTAAAGACGAGAAGGAACTGATAAACAAAACCCAATTTTGCAGGAAAACACAAGAATCGCCCAAGACAATGAAGCAAACTAAGCAAAACTCAAACAAAGGAAAAGAGCATACTTCTCATAGAAGTTGTTCTTCTTTATTTCTAAAACCCAAACGACCTCAAATTCAATACCCAAGGCTCAGTTCACCGTCATATTTTGAGAAATTATTTTTTTTCAATTTTCAATACACAAAATAACCTTAAATCCATCAATTCATCATCAATTCTTTATAAAATAATATTTTTTTCAAATTTTTCTATTTATGTATATCTCATCCATCAATTAAAATATATTTTTTCAAATTTCAATTTTTTTTTTCCTTCCTTGGGCTGAAGTAAGGGCAAATCAATCTCTATCTATCTTGAAAACTTCAATCATGACAGAACCCATCAGAGATGGCCACTTATAGTGAAGAAAGGTCGACATGGCATCCTGTGAGGCACTGAACCGAAGAACATATTCGGACAAGTGTTGAGGAACTAATAGCAGAAAGAGGTGGGTTTTGAGCATATCACTTCATCACCTTATAGTAGTAGTAGTAATGGTATATATACTCAGCGCCTCTGGTTTGAAGATAAAAGCAAAAAGGTTCCAACTTTTGAAAAAGAACCCATCAATCAACCCAAAAAGGTTCAAGCTTTTGAAACAGAATCCACCAATAAACCAAAAAAGTTTCAAGCTTTTGAAACAGAATTCATATATCCCCCCAAAAAGGTTCAATATTTTGAAACAGAATCCAACCCTTTTACTTGCGCACCAAAATTCTTATTCCTTCGTACCCAGGTTACCCGGCCCATCATCTAATCAGATTCTTTTCTTCACATTTGAGTACTACAAATTAAAGGGTTGGGGAAGAGGGAGATCGAGAAATTATGTGCCATCCTTCAAGCGCAGTGGTGGCATCACCGGGCGGATTAAAGCAGGGACGGTGGGCCGTCGTCATCATGGCGGCGCCGAGGAGGAGGGCGGAGTGCGTTTGTTCACCGACAAAGCACCCAGGTTCGTTCAGGTGCAGGTATCATCATGCTGAGTATGTTTGGAGTGGTCACAAACGGGCAGGCGCAGCAGGACAGTATTAGCCATACATACATACACAAATAAATGTTAAGCCTGATGATGATCATGATGTAATTGAATTGTAGTTTTTTTTTTTTTTTTATCTGCATCAACCATCCTGTTAATTTGCTGTAAATGTGAAAATCATGCAGTTTAATTGTTATGAGGCAACCTATATAATTTCCCCGTTTCCACCCAGTACAAATCTGTTATACTCATTTCTCATTTATCTCTCCCCAATCGGTTAACCTGTCTAAACGTTGTTGTCGTTTGATCACCCCTAAGTTGTAGACGAGTTCAGACCGTAGAGATTCAAGCGAGCTTATACCGCTATAATATAAATGAGTTCGGGTTACCTTTACTGCTTTTAAGTCACTTAGAGTAATTACCTAAAATGTTTAAGAGCCAATTAACAAACAATGAAGGGAAAATTTGAAAATTTCACTAAATTTCAGAAAGGTAACCGCATATTTTTTTAAATAGAGGGAGTAAACCGAAAATTTCACAAAACTTCAAAGAGTTTTGTAACTTACCGTTAATGTTTTCAACTGTGTTTTTTCTCCCCTTTTCTTTTTCTTCTTGTTTTGTTTGCCTATTTAGGTTCAAATTAGGTCATTATGGAGGAGTTCACATTGTATAACTGATGAGATTTCATGAAGGCTGAGAATAAACTGTTGATGTCTATAATCATTTCACTTATTTACAAGTTTGTCATTCGTGTTTTGTGATCAACAAAGTTATTGTCATACTTGGTCAGCATTAGTTGTTGATCAACATCAACATCGCTAGAATAAATGTTGATCTGCATGGTGATCAGCATCTCTTAAACTTGATTAGTATCATTATCATGCTTCATCAGCATTAAATGTTAATCAATATAATGACTTATTTTGATCAACATCATCAGAATAAATGTTGATCTGCATGGTGATCAACATCTCCTTACATCTGATTAAAATTGATCTATATGGTTATCAACATCTCCTTACACTTGATCAGCATCGCCGTCGTGGTTGATCAACATTAAATATTGATCAGCATGATAACTTGTCTTGATCAACATCGTTAGAATAAATGATGATGTGCATGGTGAGCAACATCTACTTACACCTGATCAACAATTATCTACATGATGATCAACATCTCTTTACACCTGATCATCAATTATCGTGTTTAATCAACATTATGAATATTGATCAGCATAATGATTTGTCTTGATCAATATCATCAGAATAAATATTGATTAACATTGTGATTAATACCTCCTTATACTTTATCATTATTAATTACATGATGATTAATATTTCCTTACACTTGATCAATATCGTTATCGTGCTTAATCAATATTAGACAAAAATTGATCAAGACGATAAGACTTAACTAAAAATATCAACCAATCTCCTCCAAATCAATCGGATTTTAGACCAGGTATTAACTGAAATTACCTTTATTGTCGCTGGACAACTTCATTTCGATATGTCCAAATGTGGTAAATTGTTATCTTAGCATTGATTTTTGGATCAGCTCAGACTGTTGTTTTCAACAAGTTTAGCCACATCCAAGACCTACTTGACATTGAACAGGAAAGTGCACTTTTAGTCCTCTAAGTTTGTCCATTTTAACAAACCACTCCTACAACTTTCATAAATCACATATCAGTCATATATATTTCAAAACATCATCGACAAAATATTTTTTTTCCTACCAATTTCTTTTTCTTTTGTTTGCCTATTGCGTTGGAAACAACATCATATCATGAAGGAGTTCACTATCATTGAGATTCTCGTGATATTGGCATTTACGATATCATGTAAATTGACGTCATCAATAGCGAGTAGGGATGGTAATAGAGAGGGTTATCCGCAGTTAGGGTGAAACCGTAATCTACAATTCTCAATTTTTTTGTATCCGCTGGTAGCGGTTATACCTATTGTGGTTATAATTTGATATCCACAACCGCAAACTACGGGTATTCGCAGATCACGATTATACTCACAGATATTACCGCAATATATAATAAATACTTAAACATTTTTTTATAACTACCTAAACATCCATAATTTACATACCTAAAAAACAAACAATTGAACACACACACTAGAATTTTTAGTGGGTGATGTTTATCTTTTTTTTTTTTTTAAATGGTTAGATCATCAAGATTCCTATTTGGCTTGAGTTAGTATGTTAGGTTGGGAATAATGGATCTCGTAACATGTAAATATAATATGAACTAGCTATTTGCGGATTGCAGGTATCCGTAAACTGCGAATGATGGTTAATCGCGGTGCGGATACCCCCTACCCGTTATCCGCAACCACAAAATCACGGATAAAAATCACGGTTAAATCCACCAATAACTGGTTGTTATCCACGATTTGCGATTTCTATCCACCCCGTTGCCATCCCGACTCATTATCAGTTTTTTTTTTGTCGCTTTCTTCTTTAATTTGTTACCTATTTACGCTCAAAACAACATCATATTATAGAGGAGTTGATGGCATACAATTGTTGAGATTGTCATGTAAAATTCTCACATATCAAATGAAGATATTTTCATTAAGTTTCGCATGTCTCAAATAGTTAAAAGTCACCATTGGTTTTCAAGTAGTAAAAGAAACTCATGTTCCCTAGCCCATGAAATCATTCAAAGGCGTTGCCATTCATTCTTCTTCACACATTGACCCCCTCACATTTACTTGTGTCGCCTTAGAGTCCATTTTTTTAACCCTCACTATTGCTCGCTCGACTAAACAAGAAACACTGGGTTGGCTAATGTAGCATTTATAGCCCAAGCATTACAGTGTGATGGAGGCAAAAGAAGCCTCTAACTCTTGTCTCTTTTCACATAACCCAATACATTAAAAGTCATACTTACGTTTAATTTTACTCTCTACCCGAGTGGCCTAGATGAAGAAGAGCAAGTTATTATGTTGATTGATATAGCGAAGAGTCTAACCAGACTACTACTTTTGGGACAAACATTGGTCATTTCTGTGAATAAAAAGTACAGTAATAATTTAATTTTATTTAAGCAACTTTACTATTTTTAGATGTGTTTTTATTTATATTTGAGTAAATTGTGAACAGATTATTCTATATGGAATAAATTGGACTTAATAACTTTTCGGCTCCGAGTGCAAAAAAGTGACTTAACTCGATCGAAAAGTGCGATTTACCAACTGATCTTTTCATCAGCGTGTTTTAACCACTCATTTCTAATTACTAAGTGTAAATTAAAGACTTTCAATCAGAAAAGGCGCAAGACAAATACTGGAGGATCTAACGGAAGGAATATTTTGTTAAATACGAGAATATTGCGTTAAATACTGGAGGTGTAAATTAAAGACTTATCACGTCTGCACGTACTACGACGGCATCACCGTGCTCTGTTACTCCGACAGCCGAGATTGACGTTTTCCAGCGACGGATCGGATCTGTGGTGGTGCTTCGGAGATCGGCGAAGGCAGTGGTTGTGCTGGAAGCGGCGAATCACCGGCCTCCCAGCCGATCCAAGCGCGACGCTCTGCCACCTCCGCATCCATTCCGACACTCCTCCAGGCTAGCCGAGGTTCCGATTGATTGCTTTAGAATTGTCAAGATGTTTCCCGTCCACCTCGTCTCGTTCTTTGCCAGAATCGTCGTTGAAAGTAGGGGTGTAAGTAATACCCGGAACCCAAAACCCGAACTTGCGGGTTTGGGTCGGGTTGAAGGGTAAAAGTGCCTTCTGTAACCCAAAATTTTGGGCCTTTTACGGGTTTGGGTGGGGTTCAACCCGAAAAATAGATCCCACCCGAAACCCGAAATTATAACATTACTTCAATCCAGGCCGAGCCCACTGCCCAGCCCCCCATGTACATTTAAGGTCTTAATCCCCTAATAGCCTAACAACTCAGCCCATTACCCCTAATTAACCTAACACTAAGACAGCCCTAAGGCCCAACAACCTAGACTAATAGCCTAACAAACTAACACACATGTTAAGTTCACATTTTTTAACCCTTGTCCCACCTAGCAAACCATAAAGTGAAACACTTTCCCCTCTTCCTCACACATGCGTCACTGATCGAGATCAAATTCAACAACAAACTCCTCTTTTTCAATTAATATCCAACAATGCAGAGTGAGTAAGCAATTAACAACAAATTAACAGTAATTAACATGTGTGGGTGAGGTTTTATTTTATTTTATTTTATTTTATGAAAATGGTAATTTCAGGTTAGTTGGGTCAACCCGACCCTAACCCGAATAAATCGGGTTCGGGTTGACCCGATCTAAACTACAGTTTGGGTCGGGCTCAGACTAAAGATAGAGGGGTTCATAATTTCGGGTTCGGGTCGAACCGAACCCGTCGGGTTGACCCGATTTACACCCCTAGTTGGAAAACGACGAATTAGCGACGACTCGGCCGGCGGACCTGTCAGCCCGATTCTTGATCGAAACAATCTTCCACATCAACTCCACATCAGCAAAAGCGAATCCCACGTCACATATGATGATTGAGTTAGACAACTTAACGTTAAATATTAAATTTGCACTAACAGAACTTAACGTTTAACAGAACGAACCAATGTAAATGGATAAAACAAACTGATGAAAAAGAAAGTGGACAATTACACTTTTCAACCTAATTAAGTCATTTTTTTGCACCCAGAACCTAACTTTTCTTCTTGTATCATATTCAAAAGCGGTAATTATCTTATGCTTCCAATATGCACCAAAAAGTATAAAGGTTATACATATAAATTTTTCGCTCCGTCATAATTTTTTATAAGATATTTAAAAGTGCCCTTAAAATGGGGTCTCGTTTTGTTCAAAAAGAAAATGGGGTCTCATAATGTTCTTTTGCATCCAGTGCCCAAATTAGTGATAGCAACTTGTCACCACCACCACCACCACCACCACCACCACCCTGCTTTTCAAATGAGTCTCCCATGTGCCTCTTCGCTTTTCCCATTGTCCACCTAAACCAATTATAATCCTCCGGTCATATTCATGTTGTCCCAATTGCGCTTTTTATAAAGAAAAGCTAAAGATTAAGACAAGTAAACATTATTGGAGAGAGGGAGCGGTAAATCCCATTTGAAAAGTCCTTTTGAAACAGCTGTAGTGTTTGGATTCATTTTATCAAACGGCAACTGGCAAACGCTAAAAGCTTATCCCTTTTTTGAAATACAAATACTTTAAAAAGTTGTTGCCAAAACATGACATCTAGCAATATACTTCCTCAGTACCAAATGTATTGTTCCTACGCTGTGAAGAACAAATGACAACACAATTGAGCAAAAGGATGGAGTATTAGATCCGTAGAACCGATCCCCAACTAAGGGAGCTCTCGGTTTGGTCGAACAACCAATTAGAAAACTGAGTGCCTAAATTGAGGATGAAATGTTATGGGTAATTATGTAAAACAACTCGCCCAAAGTAACTAAAAAATGAAATGCACAAACTTTTCAAGGACAGTCGAAAAAGGAATATGCAGAATTTATTTGAGGAGCATAGAATTTATTTGAGGACGGAGGAAGCCATATTCATAGAGACAAGCTAGTGTTCATGACTTCATGTCCTCCCTCCTCCCATGACCATAACATCTAAAATCATGTAAAGCCAGAAATCCCTTGTCACAGGACAAATAGTACACAGGACACGGAAATATAATCTCCATCTGTCCTGGTCTAATGAAATTTACAAAGTATTAATGGCCACTGTATTCACAAAGTCATGGTAATGTACACCAACCTGATAATGGTTTACATCAAAATGCAGTATCAGGGGGTGCTCGAAATCACCATCAACTGTCAGTTTCATGTCAGTATGCCGAAGTATAGTATGAATGAACTCCACCCTTCTAATAAACAACACCGGAACACCCTCCGAGAATCACTGTGAACAGGAGCAAAGATCACCAACCGATTAGCATATATTGAAGCAGGTTACAACATTTAGAACAGAAAATAATGCTCAGCCCAGGACTCATGGGTCCAAGCAACAATTCATAATTAAGCAAGCAAGAAACGAATGCAAAAACAAAAATATACTCCACCACACAACCTCCTAATGGGAATGTTGGCTATGGTGTCTAATTTTCCACGGCCATATCCAGAGACCTAGCTTATTTAAATTCGGGGCATGCACCTTTCAGACAATTATCTACTCCCTTTGTCCCAACTTAATTGATCTAGAGCACCGAGTCTAAGCAGTGTAGATATGCATGTGTTTTGACAGTTGTACCCTAACATAAACAAGAGAACGGAAGAGAAAACCTAAAAGGGGCCAATTTAAAGAGAATTTAGGAAGTTAATAAAACTGATAGAAAAAAATAGGTTTCTTCTAAGGAGACTGTACAAATAATTTGAAACATCTCAAATGGTAAAACTTAAAAGGGGCAAAAAGAATTTTAAGATAGGGGTATTCCTTATAGTGTGTCAAAAAAATCTAATCTACTAGTTCTGAAAAGTTATCTTCTCGTCAGGGTCCCTTCACACACAAGAAAAACAAAATTGTATACCATAAAAGATAGGATTCTAATTTCTAAGCATCTAAGAATTATTATACTCTACAACGATAAAAGAGATGAGTCTTATTTGAAATCCGGACAGCT
>JBBYHH010688353.1:0-10213 GCA_038382905.1 Daphne laureola
AATTAATAAGTAAACCAAACACAACTACTTCATACATACATATATCTTTCTAGAATTTCATTCTCCTAGTTTAGGTTACATGGGTCCTATCTTATTCATAAAAGTAATATCAGTGTTAAACTTTTATGTTGTGTATGTAAAAATGATACAATTACATATTGTTTGGCAATATTTCATCTTAATTCCTTATTATACTAGTTTTCTTGGATGTAAAATCCAAAATAGGTACAACGAGTAAAAATACTAAAATTGCTTCCAAAATTTATGTCATTGTACCAATTCTACATAGACAATCATAAAAGTTCAATACCAATAGTATTTTTACAAACTATTCAACCTGGATAATCCATTAATACCCTAAAAAAGATATCATTATACAACATTATTCTAAAATGTGGAAATATTGTGGAAACAAATATATTCTTACCAGTATAATGTGTATAAGTACTATTTGTATACAACATTGCTGTTACACCCACCCCGGAAGTATATTATTTTCTGATGTATTTTTCCGGTGGTTGGATTTATAATTTTGTCAGGACTTGGAATATTATGTAATTATGATACTTATGAATGAAATGAATGTCCCGAGGAGTTATTGGAGGTCCATTCTATGAGATTTTAATAATTTATAATATTTTATTAATCTCGGGGCATTTTACCAAAAATTGATTCGGAGGGTAAAATGGTCATTTAAGGAAAATTAACGGAAAAATATTATGTTGCGCTGGTACATGGGCCGACGGTTTTGGTTGGTAATGGGCCAAATGTTGGGCTTAAGTGATAAGTGTTATGGTAGGAATTGTTTATGAATGGAAATAAGGAAAATGAATGAAATGATTATGGACAAAAACTTGGTATTCCACATCTTACTACATCTAAGGTGGAAATACTACATGAAATCTCATCAAAGATATGAGGTTGATTTGGAAGATGATAAATAGGAAGATTATCTACAAGAAATGAAAAGAAAAATCATTTGTTAGTAGATAAATGTAAATATATATGGGTTAGTAAGAGAAGTAGTAAGAATACAATTCATAATACAAAAAACTTCTCTCTCTTGCTCTCCCTTTGGCCGACACATATTTGGGCAAATCCTTGGTGATTTTTCATCAATCTCTTCTCAATCCAAGCTTCAAGATCAACATTCAACAAAGATTAATCAAGGTAAAAGATTTCCTTGGTTGATTAGTAAGGTTTTATGGTTCGAATCTTGAATTAATCCCTCTTTTTGTTCCTCTCTTTGAAGCTGAAAATTTAGGGGCATTAATACCCAAATTTCTTCATCAATCCTTCCTAAGTTGTTGAGGTAAGCTCAAATCCTTGGTGATTCTTAAGTTTCTAAAGTTTTGGAGTTGATTGGAAAACGTGTTCATAAACATCTTTGGATTTGAGTTTAAAGCATGCTTGTATTGTACTCTTGGGTGTAAGATGAGCATGTTTTGTTCTTGGTTGGATGTGAAAATCATATGGGAAGGGTGTTTTAAAGTTGAGGCCAAAAATCAAGGATGGTTTTTGGTGTTGAAGTTGGTTCATTTTTGGTTAAGAAATGGTGTTAGGATGTTGTTTAAGATGGAATAAAGTTGATGGCTGAATTGGAAAATGAATATGGTGAAATATTTGTTAAGGACGAAACTTTGATGGATATCTTGTAAAGTTTTGGTTGTTAAAGTTTGGATTAAATGAAAGTTTAGTGAAAGAAAGAATGTTTAAGGGTTAAAGTGACAAGTTGGTTGAAGTTTGGGGTTGTTTTAAAAAAGAACCAAAAATTTAATCTTAAAACCGAAACATTTTGGTTATTTTGGTAAATTTGGAGTTTTGGTGAAAAAGTGTCATTTTATGAAGTTAATTGGTAATTTGGTTAAGGAAATAAAGGTTAAGTATGAAAAATGACACTTTTGGAAGGTTTAGGGTTGAATTGAATTAAAACAGAAAGTTGAAGGAGCAACCCAAAAATCGGCAGTTTTTCTGGATTTTCACTATTTTGGTTGTTTAATTTTATTAAATGATCATTTAGTGAAGTAAATGAAGTTAGAAATTAAAAGGAATCAATTTCGTAAAGTTTTAG
The DNA here is from genome assembly GCA_038382905.1 of Daphne laureola. NCBI lineage: Eukaryota > Viridiplantae > Streptophyta > Magnoliopsida > Malvales > Thymelaeaceae > Daphne > Daphne laureola. The sequence goes on from JBBYHH010688353.1 coordinate 2,072, forward strand.
GTAAGTTTGCATGTTTGGCCAAAATTATAGAGTTTTGACCGAGTTTGACCGAAATTAATTATGAAGTTTTGGGTAATTTTCATGATTAATTGGAAAAAAAATTGAAAAGTGGACAAAAAATGGAGTTTTGTCACTTTCGGAACTTTAGGGGTCATTTTGCACATTTTATGGAAATTTGGATATGTTTGTGCAATTAAGAAAAAGTAAAAGTGAAAAAGACCCTTTATGTTAAAAGTTAGGAAAGTTGTTAACTTTTGACAATTTTGGCATCTAGTGAAGTTTTGGGCCAAACTTGTAAGTTCCTAAAATGTTTAGGGACCTTAGTGGTAATTAATGGTAAATTACCTAAAGTTGTGAATTTTAGTTGAATAACTAGAATTCTTATGTTTCTTTAAATTGTCAGTTTGATTCAGTATTTCAGAGATTTTCTGGTGAGGATCATTTTGGTGGTCACAGTAGATTAATCCAATTATCGAGGTAAGGGTTCACCTTTCTTAATATGCATTCCGACATATTATCATGCATATTAGGCTAGTTGAGGTGAGTCCTGGGCCGGTGCTGGGGCCCTTGACTAGTCACGTGGTAAAGTTTAGTGGTATGCAGGTTCTGGATTTTTTGGTATTCTGGATTTCTGGCATTCTGCTTTGTGCTATGCCAGATATTATGATTCGGCTATTGTCTGATCGTCATGATCAGGCCTGACACTTACGACAGTTTTCTGTAGGGGAAGCTAGGCCCCTCGCTGGTATACCATGCGTCCGTCTTTCTATGTCCCGAGATGGTTTCGACCCCGGGCATTGTCGTATTTATCGATCTGGACTTCGTGTCCAGGTCCGTCCTTCGGGGCGTCCGTATATATAAACTGTGACTAACATTTTTGCAGGTTCCGCATTTATGACCACTATTCTTTACCCCCGCCCTTACTGAGTACCTTTCGAGGACTCATCCCTTTACATTAATTTATTTTCAGGAGCTCCCAATCAGCATCCAACGGAGTAGTCCATGTGGTTGGCTTTAACTTTTGAGTACCGCAGGTATTATTAGCTTTGTGATTAGATTCCATTTTGCGGGATACTCTCGATTAAGGTTTCGATATTGGTCTGAGTATATTTGTTTTGACTAACGGTTAACTTCTTTGGTAAATATTTACAGTAGCAACGAGATCTTGCGGTGCTACTCGGTGTTTCTGCTGACCGACCACCGACAAGTATGTGGTAATTCTAGCTTAAGTATATCTGACTCTGTAGGACTAGAACACATGCATACAAAATCATGGATGACTCTATATTCTTTTGATATATCGGGGAATTATCCACCCTATGAAGAGGGTGGTAAATTCCCGGTGATGAATTATTATTATAGTTATGCTTAGTAATCGTGCGATATTCTGTAAAACCACTAATGTGTTTCCGGGTGCAGGTTTAGTGCTTAAGAAACTAGAGTGCCTTAAACTAAAAATAACGCGTTAGAAACTAAAAGTGGGAAAAAGTTTAAAAATGGTCAGGTTTTGGGTCTGCACCTTCAAGGAAGATTTCTGCTCCGTCATCATCACCGCCTTCCGACACTATTCTAAAAATGCTTCTGCAACTTCCGCCGCAATGTCCAGAGAGGGGTGGTGACAGTTTGGTATCAGAGCCTAGGTTTAGTGTTTAGGTATGGTTAGATAAACCAACCCTGATTCCGTTGGTCATTCTGGGTAATTTGAACTAAAAGCTTAGCTACCTTTTAGTAGAATTATCTAAGAACAATAGGTAAAATTAAGGTTGGTTAGTTTAGACATGCTTAACACAAAATAGAAATCGCGCTAAGTGTCCATGATGGATATGGACTTTAAAGAAAAAAATAATGGACTAAGTAATGGTGCATAATTGATAATATGCATTATAATATACATCATTGCATGCATTCTACAGAGCCATTAGAATACCGTTGTTAAACTGTAAATAAATAGTTAACTGTTTTCATTATACTACTTTGATCATGAAATTCCAGATATGGTAAGGACTCGCAAAGATTGAGTTCTACATCCAGAGCTCAGGAATGAGGACCCTGATCTGGTGGATAGACAAAGGCGACATGGGTATCACGTACAGGCAAATCAGCAAGATCCTCCACCCCCGCCAGAGGCACCGATCCTAGCTCAGGTCCTAGAGATGATTAGGATGATTCTGATGCCCAGGGCAGCTGCACAGGGCAATCCGGGAGGACAGGGTAGGCCAGTACTTCAGTGTTCTCACAGTGGGGTAGATGACATGATTAGGTCAGGGACCTACACCACTTCGAGATTCAGTTCACAGGATGATGCTTCAGACTTGACTCCCATCATACATGAGGGTCCGAGACACCCCCGAGTTCGGAGGGAGAGAGTTGATATATCAGATGACACCTCACGTGGCTGATCCAGGGCCGAGAGGAAGTCACGATCATTTCATAGATGTCGAGCTAGAGAGGATTCTAACTTTTTTGATGCCATAGAGACCAGGAGACCCCGAAGAGAGCGAGATGTAGGTTCTGAGTCTTTATCTACCTTAGAGCATTGTCAGCATCTCGGTCCTTCCAAGTTCACAGGCAAGGGGGAGCGGAGATGGCCGAGTCTTGGTACTCCGATATGGAGTGATTATTCGATGGTTTGAAGTTCTCCTCAAGAGAGATGGTCACATTAGCTGCATTCACCCTGAAGGACCTCACCTACAACTGGTTGAAAGGCTTGGTGAGGGCTCGGAAGATCAGGTATTCCATGAAGGGACGGGAGGATCCCGGTTTGTGATGGAACAAGTTTAGTAAGTTGTTCTATGAGTGATGGATTGGGTATGTAGCTCACGACAGTCGGTTGGCTGAGTTTGACGCCCTACCACAGGGAGATTTATCTGTCGGAGACTATGGGCATAAGTTTGAGCGTCTAGTTTAGTACATCCCTCAGTATGCTGACCAAGAGGAGGCCAAGGCGAAGAGGTAAATCAGGGGACTCAGACCTGAGATCAGTAAGTACTTGGTGCCTTTAGGCATCAAGTTATATCATGATGCAGTTCAGAAGGCCACTTTGGTTGAGAGGGAGGAGCTTCATGGCAAGTCAGCACCTACCCGACCCCAGACTCAGACTTAGACGGGTGGGAAAGGTTCAGAGTTTCAGGGATCTAGTAAGAAGTCCAGTAAGTCTGACAAGTTTGGTAAGTCTGGCAAGTGGAAGGGATCAGCAGGACCGACTCAGACAAGTTGCCAGCTTTACGACAAGCAGCACACTAGGACATGCTACCGACAGTTGGGGCTTTGCCTCAAGTATGGATCAGTGGATCACTGGATCAAGGACTGCCCACTAGAGCAGGGGCAGAATGCTACAGCGTACTTGTGATTCCAGCCGAGGGCTGAGCCTAACGCATCTCAGGGACGCGGCTTACCCCAGGGTGGCCCCAAGTTTCAGCAGCCATAACAGCCACCTTCTGCATCATTTCAGCATTCTACCCAGCCTGGGAGAGTGTTTCAGATCAAGAGGGCCGGTACATCACGTCAGGGCATACTCGGAGCTACACTATTACTTAACGGTATTTCAGTACATGCGCTTTTCGATATGGGTGCTTTGATATCAATTGTTTCATAGAGGTGTGCGACATCTCTGTGTTTGTCTACTGTACACCTACCTGACGTATTTGTAGTACGTACTATTGGGAGTCAGTACCTAATTTCTAATGAGGTTGCATGAGAGTGTATGCTTACTCTCAGGAGTCAGCAGATCTCGTCTGACTTGCTGGTATTGGACACATCAAAGTATGACATAATTCTAGGCATGGATTGGTTAAATAAGAATTCCATCCGTATTTATTGTGCCAAGCATCACGTCATACTTTATGGAGAGACCCTACCCCTTATTTCTCCACCCGACGCTCATATCATCAACCACAACATGGAGCTGACAGTTATGGATCAGATTCCAGTCATCAAGGAGTAGGAATATCTGCAGCTCAATTCTATAGGTACGCGTATAGAGCTAGAGAAAATTCATGTTGTGCAATATTTTCCACAGGTGTTTCCAGAAGAACTTCCAGGAATGCCACCCGAATGAGAGATCACCTTCGAGATACAGCTACAACCTGGATGATTTTCTATCTCTAGTCCTCCCTACCGAATGCTGATTGTAGAAATGGATGAATTGAAGAAATAGTTAACCGAGCTTTTAGAGCAAGGATTCATTCGACCGAGTACTTCACCATGCGAAGCTCCAGTCCTGTTCATGAGGAATAAGGACATAACCCTTAGGTTATGTATAGACTATCATCGGTTGAACGTCATTACCATAAAGAACAAGTATTCCCTACCTAGGATTGATGATCTGTTTGACCAGCTCAAGGGAGCGAAAGTGTTTTCAAAGATCGATCTACGGTCAGGATACTTTCAGATGCACGTGAGGGAGGAGGACATCCTTAAGACCGCATTCCATACCCGGTATGGCCACTATGAGTATACGGTTATGCCCTTCGGGTTAACAAACACCCCAGCAGCATTTATGGATTTGATGAACCAGGTGTTTAAACCTTATTTGGATACCTTTGTCGTGGTATTCATCGATAATATTCTGATTTACTCGCCCGATGAAGACACTCACCAGGAGCATCTGAGGATAGTTTTGGAGACACTTTGGAAGAACTGGCTGTATATCAAGTTCTCCAAGTGTGACTTTTGGATGCGAGAAGTAACTTTCTTGGGACATATCATTAGTGAGCATGGAATTTTAGTAGATCCTGAGAAGGTTAGGGCGGTCCAAGATTGGAAGAACCCTCAGACAGTCAGAGATATCAGGAGTTTCCTGGGTTTAGCTGGTTATTACCGTCGATTTGTTCCAGGATTCTCTGTTCTAGCGTCACTGGTGACCCAATTGACCAAGAAAGGTCAAACTTTTATTTGGATCGACGCATGTGAGAAGAGTTACCAAGAGTTGAAACAGCGGTTGACGGATACGCCAATTCTGAAGATACCAGAACCGACATAACCATATGTGATATACACCGATGCTTTGAAAACGGTTCTGGGATGTGTGTTGATGCAAGACCACCATGTGATTGCTTATGGGTCGAGGAAGTTCCAACCACATGAGCAAAATTACCGAACACACGATCTGGAATTGGCGGCAGTTATCTATGCTTTGAAGTAGTAGAGACACTACCTACTTAGTAACAAATTTCAGATTTTCACCGACCATAAAAGCCTAAAGTACTTGTTTACTCAGAAGGAGCTCAACATGAGACAACGATGGTGGCTCGAGTATATGAAGGATTATGACTGCACTATTAAGTATACTGCCAGTAAGGGTAACACAGTGGTTGATGCTTTGAGTAGGAAGTATACGGGCATGGTCAAAGGTAGAGATTTAGAGGGTCAAACGGAAGAGACATATCTGAAGGCTCTATGGCACCGGTGGAGTGCATGGGAGCAAGATCAGATTTGCACTTTGACGATTCAACCAGACTGGGTGGACAAGGTTCATGAAGCAAAGGGCAGAGATGTCAGTTTGAAGAAGATGTCAGGTGAAGATGCTGGAACACTTCGGCCACTCTTTGAGTACAGGCAAGGCTTGTTGTACTTCAAAGGACATCTGTATGTACCTATCGACCTAGCACTTCGAGATGAGATTTTGGAGGAAGCACACTCTAGTAGTTTGAGCGTTCACCCATGGAGTGAAAAGATGTATTATGATCTGCGCTCACACTTTTGGTGGCCCAGCATGCGCAGACATATTTCTACACATGTAGCCAAATGTGCCACTTATCAGCGGGTGAAGGCGGAACACCAGAAACCTTCCAGAACCTTACAGACACTACCCATCCCAGTTAGAAAAAGGGGAAAAATCATGATGGACTTCTTTACAGGACTGCCCCTGACATGTTCATGACATGATGCGGTATGGGTAATTGTCGATAGATAGACGAAGTACGCACACTTTTTGTCAATTTGGATGACAGATTCCTTAGATAAGTTGCTCAGTTGTATATCCAGGAGATTGTGCAGTTAGATGGAGTACCAGACTCCATTGTATCAGATCGAGACCCGCGCTTTACCGCATGATTCTGGAATACCTTCCACAAAGCTCTGGGTACACGACTACATTTGAGTACAGCTTACCATCCCCAGACCGATGGATAATCAGAGAGGGTGATTCAGATTCTGGAGGATATGATGCGTAGCTGTGCTCTCAACTTCGGGGATGAATGGGACCGACACCTGCCACTTGTAGAGTTCTCCTATAATAACAGTTATCAGACTACAATTGGCATGATGCCCTACGAGGTATTGTACGGGCGGAGGTGTTTGACGCCTCACTATTGCTCCGAAGCATCAAATAGAGAGGAATTGGGCCTCGAAGTCATAGAGGAAATGACAGAGAAGATCCGTTTCATTCAGGCACGCTTGAAGACTGTGAATGACCGCACTATATCGTATGCCAACAAGCGGTGCCGAGATTTAGAGTTTGAAATGGGAGATAAGGTCTGGCTCAAGGTTACACCTATCCAAGGGACTGTCCAATTTGGCCAACAGGGCAAGTTAGCCCTGAGATATATCGATCCCTATGAGATTATGGATTGGATTGGCAAGGTTACCTACAGATTGGCTCTGCCTCCGAGTATGTCTGCGGTGCACAACCTCTTTCATGTGAGTATGCTGAAGAAGTGTATTCTCGACCCCATGCAGATGATTCATGTGGAGGAAATTCAGTTGGAACCAGACCTATCTTACCAGGAGATACCAATTGCCCTATTAGCCAATGATGTTCAGAAACTTTGAAGCAAGTTTATCCCGATGGTGAAGGTCTAATGGTCGCATCACTCGGATCAGGAGGCCACTTGGGAGACTGAACAGGATATGATACACCAGTACCCTACTATATATCAGAGATTGAGGCCCCTCTTGGAGGACAAAGAGTCCTAAGGTGGGAGAAATGTTACACCCACCCCGGATGTATATTATTTTCCAATGTATTTTCCCGGTGGTTGGTTTATAATTTTGTCGGGACTTGAGATTTTATGTAATTATGGTGCTGATGAATGAAATGAATATCCCGAGGGGTTTTGGAGGTCCATTCTATGGGATTTTAATAATTTACAATATTTTATAAATCCCTGGTCATTTTGCCAAAAATTGGTTCGAATGGCAAAATGGTCATTTCAGGAAAATTGATGAAAAATCACATGTTGGAAGAATGGATGATGGGCCGGTGGTTTTATTGGTTTTGGGCCAAAGGTTGGCCAATTTTTTGGGCTTAAGTGATTGAGTGTTTGGTAAGAAAAGGAAATTAAAACAAATATGGAAAAGAAAGGTAATAATTATGGAAACAATCTTGGTTAACCATGTGTCATGAATCAAAGGTGGAAATCTAGTTGGAAATCTCATCTAAGGAATGAGATTGTTTTGGAAGAGGATAAATGTACTACATTATCCTATCTAAATACAAAGAAAATAAATGGAAATACATTTTAGTAAGGTTATAAGACTAAAGTTGTAAGTAGTAAGAGAAAGAAGAAACAAAACACAAAAACTCTTCTCTCTCTCTACCAAGTTGGTCGGCACTTTTGTGAGCAATTCCTTGGTGATTTTTCATCAATCTCTCCTTAATTCAAGCTTTAAGATCAAGATTCATCAAAGTTTAATCAAGATAAAGGATTTCCTTGGTTAATTAGTAAGGTTTTAATGGTTGAATCTTGAATTAATCCTTCTTTCTTCTTCCCTCTTTGATGCCAAAATTAGAAGGGAAATAATGCCCAAATTTCTTCATTAATCCTTACTAAATTGTTGAGGTAACCTCAAATCCTTGGTGATTATTAAGCTTAAGGTTTATCTTCTCCATGATTCCTAAAGTTTGTGACGTTTTGGAGTTGATTGGAAAGCATGTTCATGAACAACTTTGGATTTGAGTTGAAAGCATGTTCATGAACAACTTTGGATTTGAGTTGAAAGCATGCATAATGCTTTTTAGGTTGGTTGAGATTGGTTTAGGGCCGAGGGTGTGGGTCACACCTTATGACTGTTGGAATTCTATGGCGCACTAAGAACTTCATGAGTTAGTATTCCTACTCTCTACAACTAATAGTAGTTGTGAGTTCAAGCCAGAAGAAGAAACCATTAGGGCACCTTTTAACAAAGTATTGGTATTTTGGT
>JBBYHH010688464.1:0-10213 GCA_038382905.1 Daphne laureola
ATTCTAGGAATCAATAATTAAATCAGATCTACACAATAATGCATTATATACTTTCCTAAAAGTACAGATTTCCTACAAGTTGGATGTATAACTAGCTAAGGAGAAAAAATCTTGTTTTCAAAACTTTGGAAAACTCATGTGTTAAAATAGAAAACCTTATTTTGAAGTTCTCAATTTTAATACTAGAGTTTTCAAAGTTTTGAACACAAGTTTTCTATCACTTGATAACTAGTTATACATCTAAATATTTACAAAGAAAATTTGACATGAAAATTTTAGAAAATTTTCATAACTAAACGGATACTTAGAGTTTTTGAAAATTGATTTGAAACATCTGAGAGGAAAAGATGGAAGGAAAATATTGATTTGATCAATTCTCATTGAGTTTATGAGAGAAGAACACACCCTAGATCTTGTCATCCGTTTACTTGAAGATTCCACCTTCTGTGATGAATTAATACATATCGTTGTTCTTTCTTCCAACCCATATAGCTGGTGCAATGCTTGTGATGGTACTTCAGGCATGAAAAGTTTACGACCACTGGATCAAATGGAAAGATCAAAGAGTATCAACTAAAGCTTAATAGGGGCATACTGAATTATAAATAACTCTTAAGCAATTATGGGTGATATGGTACTTATAGCATATGCAACGAAGTTGGAACTGTTATTATGTAATTGGTAAAATGACTCATTTTGTTTTCCCTTTTAAGTTCATTATAAAGTTTTGTATTAGTGTAGTGATGAACGTCACTTCCTGAATTTGAACCGAAAATACTGCCAGTAGTTTAGCTGCCTCTTTTACACAATATGTTAAATTCTAGTAGACTAATCATCATCATCAGCACCTTAATCCCAACTATGTTGGGGTCGGTAGCATGAAATTTATAGTGGAAATTAATTGTCAAGAATTAGTCGACACTAAATTTATGCATAAGCATAGTGGCAAAGTTTTATGGAAGATGCCCTTCCTGTTGCAACCTTCTTTCCAAGGAATAAGGAGATGAAATTTCAAACCGTATCATCATAGGTTTTTCCACTTTCATGGAAAATATTATGAGATGGCAATGAGTTGAGATAATTGCTCTAGTCATGTCCCATTACAAGGTTAATATTGCAGAATCAACATGTACATCATGGAACATGACATTAATTGTTATCCATTAATGGATTATTAACATTAATGGTTATCCATTTGCAACCAAGTCTGGAGTTCGCCAAATTTATGGTTCATAGCTGTAAATTTGCCTGACTGAGACAGATTGCAAAAGATTTTCACATAAGTGATGCTGGATTAAGGCAGATTATTGTGACTCTTATGTGGATGACGTTTTGAATGATCTGTGGATTGCAGATACAACATACCTGAATTGGCAAAAAATTACAAGGTTTATGCGATAGACCTGCTTGGATTTGGGTGGAGTGACAAAGCAATTATTGATTATGATGCAATGATATGGAGAGATCAAGTTGTTGATTTCTTGAAGGAGATAGTAAAAGAACCTGCAGTTTTAGTTGGAAACAGGTAGTTAAAAGAACCAGGAGCTTATTGCATATTTCTTTCTTTATGCGTAGAAGTCTTGGGTTAGTCTTCTCTAATTCTTGCGCTATTGTAGTATCCATTTCTTATTGTCTCTCCTATCGATTTAAACGTGAAGAAAAACTGACAATTTCAGTGTGAGCAACTATCTTAGTTATCTAACCTGGATTTGTGCTATGCTTTTCCCACTCTATCGCTGGTACAGGGATTAGGCTACTAGAGAATATTGAGTGTGTAAAAGAAACATGGTTCAAACCAAGAGGTGTACCTGCAATTTAGGTTAGATTATTGTATTAGAGGAAGACACTTACGGAGCGTTTGATTTGCAGATTTTAGGAATCTATGAATTGTAAGAATTTAAAATCTAGGAATGGTGAAAAGTAAATATTCAAAAAGTGAGAATCCTTAGACCTCATTAAGGATACTTTGTCGAGAAAAGATTCTCCGTGGACTTTGAAAATAAGTACAATAGCTGCTATTCTTCCCTAACCCAACACAACATTTCATGGATTCTGGGATTCCCAAGTATCCATATTTTAACAAGTTTTCAACCCAACGTCCCTTAGTGTAATATCTGGTTCAGTCTAGTACTTTAGAACAGTATCAGTAGTCAGATGAACAGAGAGTATCTATGCAATGTTAATTAGTTTGTTCTTACAAATACCTATATAACAATACATCAGCTAATGATTTCCATATTCCTTTTTAAATTTTCAGCCTTGGAGGTTTTACCGCTTTGGTCTCAGCAGCAAGTTCTCCGAAAAATGTAATTGGTCTAGCATTGTTGAATTCTGCTGGACAGTTTGGAGATGCCAAGAAAGAGATAAAGAAGCCTAAGGACTCTATCATACAGAAGTTCATTCTGAATCCACTGAAAGATCTATTTCAACGAGTAGTTCTCGGCTTCCTGTTCTGGCAATCGAAGCAACCTGCACGTGTGGAATCTGTCCTAAAAAGTGTAAGTCGATGAACTTACAGCTCATTTGGCTCATTTGGTTGAGCTTAACTTTATGTGATTAGAAATTAGAAATTTATTCTCTAATTGAGTAAATTCATTGTTTTTTAACCTAAATCTATCAAGTTTTAGCGTAAATTGCAAAAAGGATTATCATATAGTGCTTGATTAAGTTGGACTTGACTCTCTAGCTTAAGTCCAACCAAATGGACCATTAATTTCATGCTTATGTTAGATCTATTGGTGCAGGTCTATATTAATAAATCTAATGTCGATGATTATCTTGTGGAATCAATAATAAGGCCAGCTGCAGATCCCAAAGCTGGTGAAGTTTATTACAGGTATTCTTCTGAGAGTTTTCACTCATGAAATCTTGATGGGATTTTTTTTCGGGATCTAAAAAAGCAAACAGATTTTCTTGCTTGAAGGGTGTTTCGTAAGTGCTTTGGATTTATTACTTGACTGATTTTGCATTAAAGTCATTATATGTTTTGTACCTACAATACACCATTTCCACCTTAACGTGTTTAATTTGACAATATAATACTTTCACATTATCTGTTCCATCTAAACTGTTTTGTGAAAACCACCTTACCGTGTTTCACCTTATCCGTCCCATAAAGATTATTGTGTTTTTTATATTTCAAGTTGCAGTATTTGATTCAAAATTTTACTAAGATAAAAAGTGAAAATACATTAAAAAAATATAATATATATTTAGAAAGTTTAAATTGAAAATTATGAGAAACATATGGATAATTTAACTTTGACTTAATTATCTCGTTGTATCCCGAACTATGATCAACAGAGCGATTTAGGGCCTAAACTAAAACTCGTTCAGATCACTACTGTGAACTATTGAAGTAGTGCAATTTAGGGCCCCGACTCAACGAACTCGACACTTGTCATCACGTGCCATTACTAAAGTGTTGTTTTCTGTTAGTCTCATTAGTTTTACTAGCAGTGTTATCTGGTAGATATATGGAGGGATGAAATTGTAACATTTTAAAACTTGATCCCAACCCCCAAATTTTCAAAACTTAAGTCAACATTAGATAATTTTTGCTTGACAATTAGATGCTTTAGTCTGCACCAAAAATATCCTCCGTCCCCGCCATTATGAATTCCATTGCTTCTGCTCAAAACTCATCAATCTTCTTGAACACAAATTAGATTTATTTATTTTTTTGCTTGACAATTTTCAAATAATTTTTGCTTTTGCTTAAAACATTCATCTAATTGCCTTTGAGCGGCGGACATGATTTTTAATCAGACATGGTTGCGTGTCTGATTTCCCCTGATAGCCTCCTCTGTTCTTGCCATTCTGATAAGAGGAAAAAGAACAACACCGATATATCTGCTCCTTTGATAAATAAAAAATCGTTCTCTCTCCCCTAGATTTACAACCCAGCGTTATCGAGCCCCCAAATCTCCATGATCAGCCACACCAGGTCCTTGAACTCCCCTGCCTTCTCGAACTCTGGATTACCATGTCCACCGAGAAGATGGTTGTTGATATCAAGTTCAACGCTGTCGTAAACGCCACTGACATTGACGGCCTCGCCGGAGACGGCCTGGTTTGAGACGTGGGTTATTAGTTACTTGAATTTCTGGTGGCAGAGGTCCGCGTAGGAGCTCAGCCCTCGCGTGGTGAACAACTTGGTGGTGCAGGAAGACAAAGTCAGGCTTTGACTTAAGTTTTGAAGAATTGGGGGTTGGCATCCAGTTTTAAAATGTTACAATTTCATCCCTCCATCTATGAGATAGGTAACACCGCTAACAAAACTAAGAAAACTAACAGGAAACGGTACTTTATTAACGGCACGTGATGACACGTTCCGAGTTCATTAAGTCGGGGCCTTAAATTGCAGTACTTCAATAGTTCAGGGTAGCGATCTGAAGGAGTTTTAGTCTAGGTCCTAATTTTCTTTGTTGATTATAGTTCGGGATACTACGAGATAATTAAGCCTTTAACTTTACATGTCTATGAATTCATAAAAATAAATAGTAGATTAAATACTGTGAAGATGACAAAAAAATAGCTGCTTTCTTTATGGGAGAGAGGGAGTAGTATGGAATTTGAATTCAGATCTGAATACTAAGTAGTTCTTCCAACTCATTTCCTTAGGAAGTTTTATTTTGTGAAGAAAAAATTATGTTTTTGAAAAATGGATGAGGTGTTTGTGAGGCAAAAAGTTTTAGGGAATGATTAATTTTCAACTTTTGTTATAAAAAGTTTGTGAAATAAGCTAAAAAACCTCATTATCACAAAATTATCTAAATCAATATTTCCTTCCAACTTTTTTCTCCCACGGACATTCACTATTAAAAAATGTAAAAAAATTCACATATTTTTTTGACAGACACACCCTATACATCTTCAAATGATTACTAAAACGGCACTGAAGTAAAGTTTTAATGTGCCACTTTTTGCAGATTAATGTCACGATTCATGTTGAACCAAACCGAGTATACACTCGATAGCTTCCTGAGCAAGCTATCATGCCCACTTTTGTTACTTTGGGGTGATCTAGACCCTTGGGTAGGTCCTGCCAAGGCCATCAAGATCAAAGAGTTCTATCCAAACACAACCCTTGTAAACTTGCAGGCAGGGCATTGTCCACATGATGAAGTCCCAGAAATGGTCAACAAGGCTTTGATGGATTGGCTGCCAATTGTGTCAGAAAAAGCCTCTCCTGATTCACCTGAAACGAATTCATACTCTGTAGCATCAATCTGATTAACTGCGTGGACTGCAAGTTTAGCCAGCGCAGAAGTAGAGGTAATATGTAGTTTTCATTTAAAGTATAAATGCCTTCCCGAAATTGATTTGTAGGCTCAATTGGTTCGTGTGAAGTACGTAGAAATTAAGAGAAGAATTGTAAGAACTTTTCTGGTATATTCCACTCATACTTCCTGCATATCATGTACAATGTATATGTATATAGACATGGAAATCCTACTGGATTAACTAGAGTATTGTCTTTGCAGTTGGCTTGACACAACTTTAGTTAACATGTCAGCTGGTTGATCTTTTGATCGAATATGGGGTAATTCCAAGACCTTGGAATCCAACTTTTCTTTAATACTGAAATTCTTGTGAGATCATGTTGTACAGGATTGTGAGTTGTCACATGCCTCTTTGTTATCGCAATAGAGTATCATAGGAGTCTTAACATTTACTCAAAGCTGTTCGCACACTCTAGTTACTCCATGATATTCTGCTTCTGCCTTTTACTTCTTGCTACGTCATATGACTTAACCTTCTATCATTGACTGAATCAGCCCAATTCGCATCAGTGCACCATTTTGTGAACATTGTACCGTTCCCTGAAGAATACTTTAAGAACCTCATGATACGCAACAATGCTTTTCATATGTTCCTCGCTCGGTGCATGCACAAATAGCCTTTCCATTCTTGAGGAAGATGTCAAGTCTAGTATGGTATGAGAGAGATAGATAAACCTTTATTGTAGTCTCAGATATAGCCAAAATGGGGTGAATTAGCTCTAATTCACAAAAACAACTTGCTAGGTGTTGATAAGCTGTGTTTTGAAAGTCACTTGTAAAGTAAAGTTATCAACATGATGAAAAACACAGTAAGCAAGCAAGTAGAGAAGGACAGAAAAATTTATAGAGATTCGGTCCATTTGACTTATATTCTCTCCTCAAGATCCATTTAAGAGTTAATCCACTATAATTGTTGTATGACACACATGACTTATACAGAGTTGTCTGAAATACAAGACTTAACACTTGCTTGACTTACAAGACTTTCATCAATGTCTGGCACACAAGACTTTACAAATGCCCGACACACAGGATTTTATCAATGCCTGACTAACAGGACTTAACCAATGTTGCTCGATACACAAGATTTATGCCAAAATCTTTGTGCATGGCTAACATGACTTATAAAGTAGATGATTTGTGATCAACGCGTTGATAGAACAAGCTATCTACCTTCCTCTTCCTTGGGAAGTTCAGACACATAATGTTAAAGAACTGGTCTTACAACACCAAATGTTGAAGTTGATCTATGAAAGCTCAATAGAAAAGACCTTTTAGAAAATATGAGTTTGAAAACAAAAAAACTTTTCAAAAAACAACACTCTGAGGATGTGCAAAGTTGTATGGATGGATCTCTGGTGTGCGAGCTTTGGCTTATGTACATTTGAAGTTTTTTTATTAGAGGACGATGAAGATGAGTATAATCTCTATACAATATTGACAGATTGATTTTCTGACTCGTTCTTCAGTTGATCCTTCTCCTTTATATAGGCTTCAATGTTGCTCACATATGTAGATGAGCGGTTTGATAAATGTCCTAGCCGTTATAGATGAATTGTTTCCTTTCTGAGGATAATTGAGCCGTTGATTAAGTTGATATAGCCATTCCATCTATCTTGGCATTTTATGCGTTCACCATCAACACGTTGATGAAGACTAGCTTCAGCAACCTTGATGTATTTTCTTCAAGCATTCTTGATCAACTTGAGCTTTAGATCACTTGTATACTTCACATATGTATGCTTCATTGATCTTGAGTGGATAGCTTCATAATTCAGATGTCTTGGATCTTCAAAGTATGATGTTTGCTTCTTGAGCATTTCACCATCAACACATTGATGCAGAGTGCATCAAACGGTTGTCATTTACTTTTATTTCTTGAATGATCCGCTCCAATCCTTTCCAAATCTTTTTGATTTCAGCTAGATTTGATGCATTTGAATTCATTTGAATGTACTCCAGCACTTCTTCAACAATTCCTATGATTATAGCTAAGAAACAAGTCCATTAATCATGAATTTGAGATTTAAAACATGTATACCCGAAATGTTGAAGAACATGTAAATTACTTCAAAGCTACTTATTCTTTTTGAATTGTTCTAATTATAACCCAACAATATTTCGTTTAAAATCGAGAACAAGCTTATTTTAACCAGATCCTTTGACTTTATCAAAACTTGCATTGCATTTAAGCACTCAATATTTTGGAATCATCAAAACACTTTAGAGAGTCAACAAAGTCAACAAACTCCCTCTTTTTTATGATGACAAAACACTTCAAGAAATTTTGATAAGGTTTTGAAATCATGAGAGTTTTGGAGATATAAGTCTCCCCCTATGAGTGATCTCTCTTCTTGAAAGTAGATTTGAAAGGGATGGGTAAACAGGTCCATTAAGAACATATTCTCCCATTTACTACTTGAATATATTAAGAACATAGTCTCCCCTTTACTTCTTGACTTCTTGAACATATTCTCCCCCTTTTATTATCATAAAAAAAGAATAATTTGAGACGAGTGAAATATGCAAGATTGTAAGCGAAACTACAAGTATAACAGATCACTTATCAACGCGTTGATAGTGACTGTGTTATACAGGTAGAAACTTTTTGCATTTAAGCACAAATAATCTAAAACCCATGCATTCAATTTTTTGATGCCTTTATGAAGTTAAACACATAAAGATGAACAATATTGAAGTGATCAACTCATAAAACAGATAGGCATGATTTAAATAGTGTAGAACATGCTGATATCATGAGATTCTAGGTTCTGTGATGCCTTTAGCGCTTGGGGAAAAAAGACTGACCAATCAGTCAAGAATATATTACTAAAGGCCGATAGAAACCAAGTTACTTCAGTTGACATGGTGAGAAACAATGAGAATGTTTGTGCTCAATCCAAGTGTTCTAATAAAAAAATGAGGAGTTTATTAACCAAAATAGGAAGACATTTTAGGACTTGAAAACATATATCATCTAATTTTTAAATTTTTTTCCAACAAAAAGTTTAAAATTGCTGAGGCATCAACGTGTTGATGCAACACAATGGAGGTTTTGAACATGTCTATAAAAGTAATATTTGAGAAAATTACTTGGAATGTTAATGCACAGTTCTTGTTGAAATGTGTCACACTGTATGATTATGAAATGAATTTCCATAACCTTCAATCCTTTGTTCCATGAAAGGTTAGAAGACATACCTTTACCTTGGATTTCTTAAACTAAGCTCCCTTTTGATGTAGGTGAATCTCTCTTCATTCACAGGTTTTGTGAATATGTCTGTCAATGGATGTGTTGTGTCTATGAATTCTAGAGACACATCTCCATTTGTAACATGTTGTCTAATGAAGTGATATATGACTTCTATATGTTCTGCCATTGAGTGATGTACAAAGTTCTTTGGAAGGCATATTGCACTTGTATTGTCGCATTTGGTTTGCACATTGTTGAATTCATGCCCATAATCTTTTAATTGCTGAATCATCCATAGAATTTGGGCTACCCAGCTTCCAGTTGCTATGTATTTACCTCAGTTGTTGACAAAGCAACTGAGTTCTACTTCCTTGAGAATCGGGAGACTAGCCAGTTTCTCAAGAATTGACAGGTTCCACTTGTTGATTTTCTGTCAATCTTGCTTCCAGCAAAATCGAGTCTAAGTATCCATGAAGCTCAAAGGGAGTTTTCGTGGGATACCATAGTCCAAGTTCTGCTGTGTCTACTAAATATCTGAAGATTCCTTGACACATTTCAGAGGAGACTCCTTTAAATTTGCAATCATGCACACATACAGACCCTGAACAATATATATTGTCTGTTGAATGTGAGATAGAGCAATGAACCAATCATGCTTCTATATAGCTTTTGATCAACGCATTGACCAAAAGCATCTTCATCCAATTTTGTTGTGCTGCTCAAGGAAGTGGACTCGGTTTGGCATTTCAGTAGCCAAACTTCTTTACCAGCGCCTTTGTGTACTTTGCCTGATTGATGAATATTCCTTCCTTCCCTTGCTTGTTTTATAAACCGAGGAAGTAATTCAGTTATAATATCATCCACATAGATTTGTACTAGCAGAATGTATGATCAATATGACTTTATGAATAATGTAGTATCTACTTTTCCTCTACTGAATCTATGTTCAACCAAGAAACTACTAAGTCTTTCATACCAAGCTCTAGGAGCTTGTTTCAGACCATGTAAAGCCTTCTTTAGCATGTAAACATGATAAGAATGGTGAGGATCCTCAAAGCCAGGTGGCTGGTCTACAAAAAATTATTCCTTTATAAAACCATTTGGAAAGACACTTTTCACATCTATTTGAAAGAGTTTTATGTCCAGAAAACAAGTAAATGCACACAACATTCTGATGGATTCTATCCTGGCTACTGTGTTACAGCCACCCCTGAAAAATGGTTAATTCCGGAGGAAATTTCCGAGGGGCAAAATCTATAATTAATGGGAATTTATTTTACGCACGTGCGGAACATGTTTTCTGATATTTTCCCATGACCCAGGAAGTGAGTCGAGGTTTATCTTTGAATTATTCCACATCAGGAGATTAGAATATGGGTACCGGACCATTTTACCAAAAATCACATCAGAAGGGTCAAAATGGTGATTTCAGAGAAATGAGTATAATAATGCTGTTAAATAATTTCTATGTTCCGGGAATTTATTTGGAGCCTATTTTGAGTGTTTATGGCGATTTATGACATTTAAGGAGTTCTGGGATATTTTGCCAAAAATTAGGTTCGAAGGGCAAAATGGTCATTTTTGGAAAATTGACGGAAATTATTTTGGTGGGCCACATGGATGGGCCGGCGGTTTGGGCTGAAATATGGGCCAAATGCTGGGCTTGAATAGTGTTGGAAGAGTTAGTAAGGAAATATGTTAAGTAAAAGAAAATAAGGAAAAAAGAGTAATAAGG
>JBBYHH010688575.1:0-10213 GCA_038382905.1 Daphne laureola
ATTTACTGCAAAACCACTAACATATTTTCGGGTGCAGGTTCAAGGCTTAAATAAGAACGCGTAAAACCTGACAAACTTGTTAGAAGTAAACAACTCTAGATAACTTAAGAAACTTTTTTAAAGGGACGAGTTTCTAAAATGACCACCATACACAAATCAAGGAGGTGATGCGACGTCACCGTCAGTCGCCCGATTCCCCGACCACCGATACTGCGAAAAGATGTTTCCGCATCAACAAGAACGGGGGTGGTAGTGACAAATGGGCTGCCTGTTAGTAACATAACTTTTTCATTTTATAATTTCTTAAAAGGTTATCCGTTGATAGCCTCTATTTTCCGGTGATACCAACGGGCAGCTCGTTGGTATGTTGTGACCAGAGAATTTACCAACGAGTTGACCGTTGGTACTGGCCGTTGGCTTTGACAGATTTTCTAGTAGTGATGGAAAAAAAATAGGCTCATAATAGGTATTTTTCCTACGGTCAACTAACATTGATATGGTTAAAGGGAAAAAGTGATTAACGTTGTATAATTCAGGGATTGAGTTAGAATGAATTATAGGTCAAGGACTAAAGTGATTGAGTCAACATAGTTCAGGGGTGTAATAGATAATTTGGCCTATATTATTTAACTTTTACCAAACAAGTCACCCACATTTTTTTAAAACAAAACCTCCTTTCCTTCTTGCATGAGGGCTTTTACTTGTTGCTGAGTTTTAATGATTTGGGAAGAATAATTTTTGTGAGAAAATTATGTGTTTTTAAATTTTAGTAGTGATGGTCGTGAGTTAAAAAATGGATAAGTTACAAAAAACTTCGCTGAGGTTTGGTAAAATCTTCAGTTTACCCAATTTATTTAAAAAATCAACAGTTACTCCCTGAGATTTAGTGAAATCTTCAATTACCCTCATTGACCGTTTGTGATGTTAATTTACCATAAATGGTCAAGGAAGGTAATGCTCTTGTGTTTGGTTTTGAATCAATAATGGTGACTATTATTTCGATTAGCGGGGTGATCATAGTTTTCATAGTGGAGATCATCATTCTTGTAAGTTTGATCATCATATTTCTTTAGACAACCAAAACATCATTTTCTTCTCCCCAGTCGTTGCACATAAGTGCCTGAATGTCTAACCAATCTACTCTCTCAGATGCTACTTTCCAGCGAGGCCATAATGCAGGTGGAGAAGGTGTGCCTAAAGCATGAGATTTTTATGAAGGACTAATGACGATGACGATGACAATGTCGCTGACGATGACAATGTTGATGGAAGGAAGAGGGAGATGAAGAAATTCCAAAGAACAATGATGATGAAGGATGGCAGAGAGAGGAAGGAATGAATGAGAAGAAAACGAGGTAGAAGAAAGAAGGGAGAGAGACAAAGTTAGACAAATGAAATGTGAATGGAAGCGAAAGAATGAAGTTAATCATATTTTATTTCTTACTCTCGAGTAAGGTTGTAAATGAGTCGAGCCTTTATCGAACTTACTCAACTAGAACTCGGCTCGTGTGTTATTCAACAATGTATTATCGAGTTTCGAGTTCGAGCAAAGTTCATGGCTCGATAATGTTATCGAGCCGAGTTTGAACATATCTGAGTTCGATTCGAGTGCTTATCGAGCTATCAAACAACACATACTAAAAAGAATCT
This sequence comes from Daphne laureola, assembly GCA_038382905.1. Taxonomy (NCBI): domain Eukaryota; kingdom Viridiplantae; phylum Streptophyta; class Magnoliopsida; order Malvales; family Thymelaeaceae; genus Daphne; species Daphne laureola. Next base: position 1,651 of record JBBYHH010688575.1, read on the forward strand.
AGGATAGTTCAAATGTAAGTAATTAAAGTAGTAAAACCTAATTTATCAAACTTATAAAGTATAAGAAGTAATTTGAAAGTAGCAAAGCCTAGTTGACTAAAATTATAAAGTATCATGACTAAAGTTATACAATATTAGATTTCGAGCGGCTATGGAGTTGAACTTGAGTGTAGATTAAATAATTTTGACAGATTTTCAAATGACTCACGAACAATCAAACCGAACTCGAGCAATTAATCGAACCGAATTCGAGCTCACATTATGAAAACTCGTCGAGCTATTAAACCGAACTTGAACTTGATAAAAAACATTCAAACCAAGCATAATTTAAGTTAGGCTCAGTTCATTTATAGCACTACTCTCGAGTGCTTAACCTATGCCTCGACGGTATAGGGTATAGCTACTCAAAAAATAAGGGCATAATGTGTTTATTTCTTTCTTTTTGTTGGAAAGGCCATAATGTCTTTCTAAAACGGTATCAAGAATCAGAAGAAATGAAAAGATGTATTTTTGTGTGCTGTGTTATTAGAACACTACTATCCGAGAACTTTTCAACCTTAAATTTTCTCTTAAATTTTTCTTTTTACCATTTTACTCTTTTGTTGAATATTCAAACTATTTCTGAATTTTGGAACTTTTTTCACAATATTTCCCAAAATCACCCAACCTTGACGTTAAAAAAACTCCGAGTTTGTGATTGATTAATCACGAGAAGGTTCTGAACACTTAATCTAATAATTATATTCTTAAAAATATTTATAAAGATCTTAAATTCGAATGCCGATATTCCAAATCCTTATCTCTTTATATAAAAAAACAAATAAAAAAGAACACGAGCGGGATTTGTGCCGCGGGCCTTCTCTTCAACGGACCAAACATTCAGCAAGCCGAATATGAAGCCCGATCCTTCCAGTTCCACGTACCTCAGCCAATAAAATCCAGCCACGTTGCGACTAACCTATTATCTTAGAAAATCTTATTCACTAAGATAACGCCACGTATGAATCCATGGTGTACGAATGTAAGAACGGGCATTCACTAGCATCTCCCACGTTCATCAAAGTCCATCCTCAAAGCACTCACTCTTTGCTTGATCCAAAGTCTCACCTAAACCCCAACAACGAAGCTATATATACAATTTAATCAGGCTGTAAAAACGAAATCAGAAATGGCGAAGTCTCAGATCTGGTTTGCGATCGGCGCCTTGGCTGTTCTGCTGGTCACGGCGGCCGCCGACGATGTGGTCGTTCTGACGGAAGGCAATTTCGAGGAGGAGGTCGGCAAAGAGAAGGGAGCTCTCGTCGAGTTTTATGCCCCTTGGTAATTTACTCTTCATCATCATTCGCGTTTCTGATCGCTTCATTCTAGATCCCTAGGAATAGTCTGTTGATACGCGTCTTTGAATCGGGTTCTTTAAAACTAGTATGTCGAAATGTTTTGATCCGTTTTGTCGATAGTTTGGTTTTGAATTTAGCGGATCAGAATCGAGCTGGATTTTGTTTGAAGTCTGAATTCTGTCGGCTGAATGATCTTATCATGTTACTGATGATTAGTGAGGTTTGGATTGGTTGTGGAACTGAATCTTGTTTTATATCTTGTATCGTGAACCTTGGTTCAGGTGCGGACATTGTAAGAAGCTAGCGCCTGAGTTTGAGAAGCTCGGCTCAAGCTTTAAAAAGGCAAAATCTGTGTTGATTGGAAAGGTCAGCTGATGCGGACGCACTTTCTCTTTTTGCTTATTCATGGGGTGCTCTTTCTTTTCGGTAGATGCTACCTGGTATACCAGGATGCGGGAGGGGGTTATCTTGATCAATGCTCCATAAAATTTTCACTTATATTTGTTGACTGTGAAATTGTTTTTTTGTTTATACGGTGTAGGTAGACTGTGATGAACACAAGAGCTTGTGTGGCAGATACGGTGTTCAAGGGTACCCAACTCTGCAGTGGTTCCCTAAAGGTTCTTTAGAACCCAAAAAGTGAGCTTAATTTGTTGATAAGAGTCCTGATCATTTTCCTGTAATGATTATCTGAGATTCTTGAACTCTTTTATCTACATGTTGATTCATTGGGATAAATCATGCAGGTATGAAGGACCGCGCACTGCAGAAGCTCTTGCCGAGTTTGTCAACACTGAAGGAGGCAATTATTCTTTTCCCTGTCAACCACTAATAGATTATAGACTGAACTTTTTATTTTATATGCTTTCTTTGTTCTACATATGTTTTTTCTGAATGATGAAATTCAGTGAGGATCTCACACAAGAAAACTGAATTTTCATGCAGTTATATTCCCCCCCTCTTGGTTAGCAAATCTGCTATAGAGTTTCTTTGTTGCTTAGCCTTTTCTTTCTGTGCTGTATTATGAAGCTTGCTGTTTAGAAACAGCATTCCAAAATGCTATCAGACCTTTTACCATAGGAGGTTCTTTCATGTCTGTGTAGCAGTTACCTGTCATCCTTGGGTTTATTCTATTTCTTCTTGTTAATGTGGTATCACAAGGGCTTTCTGAGTGGATTGATGATTTTACAGGAACCAATGTGAAACTAGCTACTGTTCCATCAAGCGTGGTGGTGCTAACAACTGAGAACTTTGATGAGGTTGTCCTTGACAAGACAAAGGATGTGTTGGTTGAGTTCTATGCACCATGGTGAGCATGCCTGCAACATATTGTTGATCGTAATCTGAATGAATATGCTAAAAAGTCCTATGACGTTTTAATAGTTCAGTTAATTAGACATCCCTAATCCCCTCGATCTCATTATTTTACTTTCTTAATCACCTGAATGGTTGTATTGTTCTCCAGGTGCGGTCACTGCAAAACCCTTGCTCCTGTAAGTTTTCTTGTCATTTCTTAGTGAGTAAGCCTTTTCCTTGATTATTTGAAGGTATAAAATTTTACCTAATTTGATGTTGAACAGACCTATGAGAAGGTAGCCACAGCATTTAAGATGGAAGAAGATGTCATCATTGCTAATTTAGATGCTGATAAGCACAAGGATCTTGCTGAAAGGTGAGTGGGAATTGCAGTCTATATGCTGTCGACTCTATACGAATTAATGTTACTCCCTCCGTCCCAAAAACAATTGAAGCGTTTTCCTTTTTCGGTTTTCCAAAAAAAAAAAAAAAAAACGAAAGGAAACTTATATGCATATTTTACTTTCTTACCCCCAAATCTTCAATACTCGTTAATCTCCATGCACAGTCAAACGTTTCAACTTTTGTGGGACGAAGGAAGTATTAATTAGCAAGGACTTCAATTGGATTTCAATCATTTTTCTTTGCGTACAGATTTGGAGTTGGCGGATATCCAACACTAAAGTTTTTCCCTAAAAGCAATAAAGATGGTGAAGATTATGATGGTGCCAGAGATCTGGAAGATTTTGTTACTTTCATCAATGAGAAGTGTGGCACTAATCGTGATGGGAACGGGCAGCTTAGTTCCCAAGTAATTGCCAAATATTAAGTGTTGTGGTAGTGTGATCATTTGGGTCATTTGTTTTTATCTAAAATTTTGTTCTATAACTATGATCGTTTTCTGTAGGCTGGAATTATTTCAACTTTTGAAGCCTTAGTCAAGGAGTTCATCGCTGCTTCTGGTGATCAGAAGAAGATCATTTTTTCACGCATGGAAGAGGAAGCTGGGAAGCTCAAGGATTCTACTGCAAAGTAATTCTTGTTATCCTATTTTGGGTTCTTTTAAACACACCCTTCCCCAGAAATACAAATGAACAAGTAAATAAATAAACCACCCTGACCACCTCCACACCCAAAGTAACTCTTGTTTGTTTTGGTCCAATAGTACCCTCACTCAAACTTCTGGGTCACTGGGTTGATTTTATAACTGATGTTTGGAAACTTTTCAACTTTGGTAGACATGGCAAGATTTACTTGAAAGCTGCTAAAAGCTGCATGGAAAAAGGTGCTGAGTACCCAAAGAAGGAGGTTGACCGTCTCCACCGTATGCTTGAAAAGGTAATTCTTTATGTTGGGTGTGGTTAGGGAGTTAATCTTGTGAAGAAAAGTTTATGTTTTTGAAAGATGAATGTGATGTTTGTGAGTTTGTCATAGAAAAATCGAAGGAAACCATGATTTTGAATATTATCTGATAAAAGGTTTTTGAAAAGTGTGTTTTTCACATTAAACGAACATGGCCTTTGTCTATGAAGTATCCTTGAACTCAACCTTGGATTGGTATTGATCATTTATTGGACCATGATTCTATGAGAATCTAGATTTAACCCTGTTGCTGTTTTCAGCATACTCCAATAAACTGTGGACATTTATTTGAAGTCTGATGTTTGAAGGCACTTATTCTGGCACTGACATTGTTTTTCAAATTTTGTTTTTGCTTTTACAGTCAATTAGTCCAGCAAAGGTAGACGAATTCACTTTGAAGAAGAACATCTTATCGACATTTGTTGCATGAGTCTACGCTGTAGCAATGTCGCCTCTGGCAAATACCGGTGGGTGGACTGGAGCATCACTCACCGTTGCGAGAAGAGTGCTCTTCCTCTCATCGTCGGATTTAATTTTTACAGGGTTTCTTCAGTTTCAGGCATATATTTAGTATTCTAAGGCATTTATAAGAACCTGTAGAACCAATGACCACGTGAAGCCCTGATTTCGTTGAAGATGCTTTTGTTGTTACGTTCTTCAACTTCCGGATGGTGTCCTGCGACCGGCTTGACAGTAGCATATTAACTGAATCAGGATCCTGAGTGGACAAATTTTCCAATGGTTCTTGTCACGTGGTTGTTAACTGGTTAATAAAAATTAGAACCATTTAGTTTTTGGATTAGCATTATGGGCAGGGACTGTACTTTCCAGAATTTGTTCATCACTAATGCACGAACGTGTGCCCTAATTGATCCCTCTGTATAATAATGCTTCAATTGCAAGCATGTCCATGGGTATCAAATTTAATCTGATTTCGTAACACGCTGGGAATGACATGAAACATCTCGCCTCCTGTTGAATGACAGTTTTTCATAGTAACATTCATCAGTTTTGTTTGGTCCCATAACTCTATAGCCAACAACCAACTGCTATCGATATTGTTCTCCATCATACAGGAAATTCGCAATTCTGCGCATCCTTCTCTTTGCCGCTCCTATTCAGCTCTATAGAAGAATTGTCTTGAGTGAATTCAGGTTCTGGAACTATGAATGATGAGCATTCGTCAGATTGATCATCACCTAGGGACTTCACAGGAGAGCATTGCCTCTCATCAACTTCAATGTTTGTCGGAGGTTCCTGGCCCGAACATTCAAACGGCGGTGTTCCAGAAGGCTGACTTCTCAAATGAACTGACCGTAAGAGTGCAGTTCTCCTTAAGTCGGCGGAGTGGCAGATATCACTAGGAGATGATGGAAACCTACCTTCAGTGTCAGAGCTTCGCTGGCGAGGTTGCGAACAAGCACCGGGGGCGACACTGGTGCTGTGCATGGAATTTGTACTACTAGCATGACAAAAACTGCTCAAAGGTCTTTGGTGTCTGTAAGGAGAAACAGGAATCATAGCGAAGCTGTCAGATTGGGATGAACAAGTGGCTGTACTGGGGGCGTCGTAAAGTCTGGAGTCATCAGAATCCTCCGACATGGGTGAATATTGCAATGACATTTCATCCCTAGCATAAGTTCAAAACAGTATCACAGCCAGAATTAGTTAAGAGTAAAAAGAGTATAGCTAAGAATATGGGCAGATACTTTGACATCATAGCAGCAATAAGAGGATGAGAAACACATTCAGCAGTTGCTAATCTTCATTCTAGACATCTATTCTCATGTACCCAATAACAATGGTCATTTTCCACCACTATTAATTAAATTCAGATCATCTAAATCAAGTCTACAGATCTGAAATATCACTTTTTAAAATAAAACATACTAACATGGTAGCTCCAATTACCAAACTCACTGCATCATGTCCGGAACACTTACACAACCAGGATCCTTATATACAAGTCACGAGATGAGATAACATGATATTTGAATTTACATAACAAGAAGGCTGTGGATTTCCCCTTTCATATGAACCACTATCCTCATTTGATAGAGCATTGTTCAGTCTAGCAGCTACTATGTGAAACTGAAAGCGGAAAGTTAGAGCATTTGCAGCTCAATCACAGCTGTTATGGTGTTATGGTGCAATCGGAAAGTTAAAGCATTGTTCAGTCTAGCAGCTACTATGTATAACTGAAATCGGTAAGTTAGAGCATTCGCAGCTCAATTACAGCTGCTATGGTGCTTAAGCTTCAGAATACCAACCTGAGATACCACATGTTTTCAGACCGAGCAGGAGATTCCATAAGATTCTCAGGAAGTGTCTCACCAACTGTCAGTCCATTCAAACTAGATGCCATTATCTGTATTGAACATTGATTTCCATATGTTAACTGAAAATTCCCCATTCGTTGCTAAATAACAGACTATACTATATGTTACATGCACCTCCTGAGTCCTAACCCTGAATTAAACCCAATAAGAGCATCTAGAACGATACTAGTTATAGGAGTCCAAAGTCAAAGATAGTACAAATAGAAAAAATGGAAAAAATCTGATTCAGCAATGCTAGCTATTACACTAGCCGTAATAATAGTTTTTGTTATTCAGCTCGTATAACTTTTGCTATTTAGCTCTCTAAATTTGGGAGTGAAAAGAGAGAATGCTGAATTCAGTAGCCAAAATAACTAATGGCTAGTATTGGTGCAGCGAGAATGTTAATATCAACCAGCTAAAATAGATTTCTTGTCATTTTGGCTACAATTTAACTTAAAATTAGTTAATATCGTTTTACATGCTCTAAGTGAACAGCAGAGTTTCTATTTTCTCCCTATTTACTTGTTCCCCCTTTTTAGACTCAGTAAGGCAACTACAGAATGAACTTTGATCACAGAACAAGTTTCAGCCAGATGAGCAAAGAAATACTACTACATGTCACTGTTAAGCTTATCAAAGAAAAAGCAGAAAAAAAGTCAGACAGAACAAAATGCGGATATTCGAAACGGGGGATCTAAATTCAGACCTCACTGAGATATCGTTTGTGAGAGTTGAGATTGTCGATATAGACTTCATCTTCGTGATCTCTGCTTCTCTTGCCACTGGACGGCGGCGTCGCAGGTGCCGACGGCCAGGTGGAGTTGGAATCGGGACACATCCAAATTAGGTATTTGAATTTAGATTGCAGAAGCCAGACTAGAATTACTATTGGGATCGGAAGCAAATTAAGATGTGATTCGAGGAAATGGGATTTCATGGAGAGGAACAAACAAGAAACAGCAGAAAGAAAGAAAGTGGATTTCTTTTAAGGGAAATAGCGCTGAACCATCCCGAGGTTTACTAGTTATTGCACTATATCCCCCTATGCCCAGAGATGTACACTTATCGCCTAAGAAGCCATTTGGTAGGTATAAATGCATAAAGATAGTATTAAATAGCACGTCATGTTTTTGTTGTATGACACATGGCATTGCTAGTAATATTTATAGTTTGTTTATAGTATATTGTTTTTTTTTTTTTTTTGGTTCTGTTAAAGGCGTAATTGTTGTTTCTGAGAGTAAAAGACAAAGGTCTTGTCGAGTTCTAATAGTCTAAATAATCAGTTCAAATCTCCCAGAAGGATCTCTCGTTGCCTTGTCTTACCTCGTTCCAAGAGGATCAGATCGTGAAACTGAGGCTTTACTTTGTGGTGGGCCTCCCAGAAGTCCCTCGACATTTTCCCAAGAATACGCTTGTCGGGTATTAACCCGAAGCGTTATTCGCCCCGAAGATGTCCTCCACGTGTCTCTCATCCTCTAGTCCGTCCATCGTGTCATGGCACATGACGCCCCCTGAGCCCTCCTGGACCAAACAAAGGACTACACATGCTCTATAAATAGACAGCGTTCCCTCCCTAAAGGAGGGCGAAAACTGGAAGTCTCTTGATCCGACAATCCGAAGTACCGAAGACTGATCCTTGGCCCTTGCCAACACTTCCTCTAATTTCAGGAGGCGAACCCGGAACAGAAATCCGAGATCCCAACACCGAGGAGTAGATCCCGACACCGAGGAGTCAACTATGGTGCAAGGTACATTATTTGTACCGCAATTTTATGAATTCTTATTATGTTAGAGATTACCTTAACAATATATATATATATAATCATCCATAAAAAACACAAAAGTAATCTCTCAAAATTGTTTTACCGCACACACCGTTGCAAAGGAGCCGATGGGTGAAACTGAAACTTGGAAAGGTCATAAACAGTTGAATAAGGGGAGAAACGGTCGTGGAAATTTTGACTGAGGACAGGGGCAAACAACAAGCATCTCTTCTATAGTTCCTTCTTCAGCCTTTCTCCTCCACCTCCTCTATAAATACGGTCTCAGGCGTACCATAACCAGGCTTGAAGGAGCCACCCCTCACCAAAATCCTAATAATATAATCGCCATCATCATCATGCTCCACCACCGCAACGCCACCATCAAGTTCCTCTGCAGTTACGGCGGCAAAATCCTGCCCCGCTACACCGACGGCAAGCTCCGTTACCACTGTGGCCAAACCCGCGTCCTCGCCGTCGATCGTTC
>JBBYHH010688685.1:0-10213 GCA_038382905.1 Daphne laureola
TGACACCACAGCCGACTGACCAGGGTGGCGCACATGGGCGTTCTAGTATGATGGACGCGTTGTTCGGGATTAATGAGGATTTTACTAGTTACTTGAACAACGCGAACAATTATAATTTAATTACACATTTAATAGAAGTATGGTCATTAACCTTTTAATAAATGTACAAACAAGTCCCTAAAGTCTTTTTTTCCTTCTCTTTTACTCTCAATCTCTTCCTTATAATCAATTATTCACATATGTCTCTTCATATCTCTCCATGTTCCACCATCTAACAATGAAACTTTCTAGCTCTCTCCCTGTTCCACCATCTGCCCAAGTTTCTGTAACGACGATCTTTCGTCTCTGGACCCTCCTCCCACCTATGCTTCTCATTCCTCCTTCCGCCCTAGCAACCTCTTCATCACCTCTTTCTCTCTCCTCACCTTTCACCTTAATCGCTCTCTTCTGCTACGACTTCCATTACCGGCAGTTTAGGAGATCGAGACAGCTGCAGGTCACTGAGACCCGTGACGCATTCCTTAATGAAGATCACGGTCCGGCGATGATCGATCACCCGATTTGGTATGTAAACATTGTCGGGTTGCCGACGGCGGTGATTGAGTCTCGGCTCGGAATTCTCAATGTCGGCACCACCGAAACAACATTGATGACCTTCGTGTAGCCACACACGAGCGTTGCGATATCAGATCTGTAAGAGAACGGTGTTGGTTGTGTCAAATCTGGTGGAAAACGAGGCTCGACGCGTCGAATCTGGTGGAGAACGGGTCTGGGCGTGTCAGATCGGGTGGAGAATGGGGTTTGGCGCGTTAGCTCCGGTGGAGATTGGCTTGGCGGCGATCATTTTAACGATTGATTCAAAAACATTTTCTTTGATGTAACTAGATTGAAACGAGACTTTAGGGAGTGAGACTGAACTCGGTGGGTTCATCAATTTTACAAAAAAAATGAATTGATTTTGATTTTGATTTTGATTTTGTAAAACTTGATGAAGCGACGATGAGGAGATCGAAACCAAAAGATGAATCAAAAGAGACACCAGAGAGGATGATGATGAGATATGAACTAAAGAGAAAAGAAATTTTCGGATTGTTTGTGCATTTATTAAAAGTTCAATAACCCAATGTTTCTACCAAATGTGAAATTGTACGGGTATTTGGGTAAAACAACAAAGAAAATAGAAGCATTAACGGTAAAATCGAGAGAAGGACTACAATTATACAAAAATCCAAAGGTAAATGATTACAGTGAAACAAATTCTTAAAACAAGACTTGAATAGAAAAATAGTCAAAGTTAAGAGATTAACCATGTAATTTACTCATAGTTTAAATTGAAATTATTGGTAGGTTTTAAGTTACAATAGAAAATGTTTTTTTTTTCCTTAATATATAAGGCATGTTTGGTTGTTAGGATAAAAAACAACGGGATATGATGATTAAAGTGGAATAGAATAGGATGATGGAGGATGAGATAAGATGATCAAATTGTAATTGTTAAAAGTTGGGATGAATCTACCATCATCTTATCCCATATTTCTTATCCTTTAAAAAATGAAAGATTAGTTTATCCCATTTTTATAGATTTAAAATGATAATTGGAATGAATGTCATCTCATCTCATCTCTTAAACATACTAAACAAATGATATTTATAAAACCTTTAAAAATAAAATAAAAGAATGAGATGAAAATTATCTCATGCCTCCTCCTCCTTCCAACTAAACAAGGCCGTACGTAGTGTTTATGATAAACCGCACAACAGCACACCATTTATAGCACTTAATTATTAAGAGCTTGAGATGACCCAACCGCACTACCTAATTTGGGTGGTTTATATGACCAGTGAGTCTTGCGTAATGCGGGCACGGAGAAATCCACCATCTCAATGTAGATCAATTTTGTTTATACAACATTTTTTTTTTTTTTTTTGGAGTTGTATCTAGATCAAATCGATATTTTCTATGTATACAAAACTCAAATCCTTAATTTTGCTTAAGAAATGATGAACTTTTTACCACCTAACCCAATAGCCGTTGGTTAATGTAGATCATATAATTAGTATTGTTATACTAACTCTCTCCCAAATGTATTATCTTATTTTCTTTGTAATTTACACACAAAAAAAAAATGGGAGAACATATTTAGAATTGTGAGAGTTGGCTCCGTTCTTTTAACATTTTTTACAAAAAATTAATAATTATTTAAATTTTTCATTCCAGTTTACTTTCTATCTCTCTTTCAAAACTATGCCACTTTTTTTGTTAATTTTTCGAAGATAGAACGGAGCCTATATAGGAATGATAAGCAGATGGTATAAATATCCAGGTAGTGATTAATTATTGACAACTTATTGATTAAAAAATTCTACATATATGTATAGTGGAAAACCCAACATATTTTTCTTTATCTGTACATATTTTTACAGTCTATTTACGAAATCCGAATAATACATTTAATCGGATAGTACTAATGATGATCAGCAATTTTAAAAATAAAACAAAATACATACTTTATTTATATTAACACACTAGGCTCTTTACAATTTTGTCTAGGGAGATAAACGTAGGCAATGAGGACAAAATCGGAGAGAGCGAGGGAGATGACGGTGAGAGTGAGACGAGGACGGTAGTGATGAGTCGGAGAAGATGAGGAGAGGAAGAGAGTGGTGAAGAGAGAAATAAAATCGAGAAGAGAAAGGAATGAGAGAGAAAGAGCGCGATGAGGAGACGGATAAAAATAAAAAAAATTCAAATCTTCAACCAATTCAAGGTAAAGTTATATTATTGCGGAGACTTTTGTAACAACCCAACCGCTACAACATCTTATAGTAGTCATAGGTCCCGTTTGGCAATAGTTGTTTCAAGTAACTGTAGCGTTTTGGATAATTTTTTAACGGTCAAGATCAAACAGATACATTTAAACGCTAAACTCTACCCATAAATAACTTTTCAAAACGAAAAAGTTATTTTTAAAAAGATGTTGTCAAACAGGACCATAATCGCTACAAGTATTGAAGCAGCGTATACAAATTAATACATGTAGCTCATCTCTTAGTGCAATTAGTTGTAGGTTGTAACGTTAAGCCTTGGTGGTTTCCACCACTATTTTTTCCCCTATAAAACCGAAATCAACTACTTAGTGTTGATTATCTATAAAATCATCACCAATATAATTAATTTAGTTAAAATAACAGTATACTTTTATTTTCGAGAAAAAAAAGTACTCCTTACCTCCCACTTTGATAGGCATTTTTGACTATCTAGATTTGGGATAAACCCATAAAGAGTCCTATAAGTTACGAACTTCTAACGATATAGTGTTATAAGTATTCGACCTAATGTTTAAGTCCTAAATCTTTACGGAACTAACATTACAATCCTAAAAATTTCATCGTTTTAACAATCGAGTCCATTTTCTTTTACCAAATTAATGTTTCAGTTCTAAAACAGAATCTGAAGGAATATTCTTTGTTTTCTCTCTTCTTCCCTAAACTTCTAAGTTACTGTCTCTTTTACCCCAGAATTTTAAAAATCTTTATTTTAGTAAAAAAATAAGCTCTTTTTAAGTTTTTCGGATTTTCCAAGCCTACAAATTTAAAAATTTGTTTACAAGATTTTTGTTGTTTATCACCCAGAATCAAAGGACTATAAGGAGAAAAAAATTCGTTGACAGATAATATCTAAAATCTTGAAACCAACTCTATTAATCAATGTTTGTTTATCCAACAACCTTTACAACTTGTACTCAGATTGCTGCAAATATCTGATATTAACCAGACTTTGTAAGTTGATGTTTTAAGTATTAAAATTATTGTATGTTATGTTTTAATATCTCGATTACGTTAACTGTTAGTTTTGTTTAATACTATATGTTTTACCTGCATTAATTAACATATTACCTGTATCCAAATTGGTATCATAGCTATGTTTGTGTAAAATAAAAGTTTCAGAAGTTTGAGGTCTTTAATGTACAAACCTGAAAACTTTAGTGATTTAAATCCTTGTTCGAAAAGTTTTAGGACTTCTTTGTTAGATTTCTTTCAGATTTAGGACTTGTTTGTGAAAGTTCAAAGTAATAAGACTGCTTCGTTAAAAATCGCAAATCTATACGACTGAAAATGCGATTCTCGTTAGATTCCCTTCGGATTTAGGACTTGTTTGTGAGAATTTGTTAAAAAAATATGAATTTTAAAAAAAAAAGTACCCCTCCATCCCAGAATTATTAAAATGTTTCTTTAAGTTGCAGTGTTTGACTCAAAATTTAATTAAGAAAAACAAGGGGGAAAAATAAAAATAAATAAATCTAGAAATATTAGATTGTAAATTATGAGAAACATATGAATCATTTAATTTCATATGTCTATGACTTCATAAAAATAAATCATAGATTAAATACTGTTAAACCAGTAAAGAAACGCTTCAATAATTCTGGGACGATATACTCCCTCCGTCCATGAAAGATTGGACCATTTATTTTTGTTGTTTCAAAGTTCAATATTTGACTCAAATTTTAACAAAGACAAATAACTTAAAAAAATTCAGAAAAAATATATCTAAAAAATTTAGATGTCAAATTATGATATAGATATGAAATATTTAACTTTTAATATCTAAACATTTATGAAAAAAAAATTATAAATTAAATACTGTGAACCTGTCCAAATAAATGAACCAATTATTTATAGATGGAGGGAGTATTAATTTATCTTATATATATAAATTATTTGACATTATATATCAAAATTTTGAAGTAACAATTCATAGATTAAATAGGCATATCAATTAAAGTTTGAGGGAGGGAGTATATCATAATCAGAGAGGTGTATATATATCCTATTTTTTAATCTAACTGGCAGCACGTCACGTGCCTAAGTGTATATATATACATGAATGAAGGTGTTCATCATATCACTGGCCTACTCTAGACGCCAATATGAAAGGCTTTGGCGTTATTATTCCATTTCTGATTTTGGAGCTGGTAATTTTCAAGTTAGTATCAGGTGAGGGCGTGCCTTCTGGCAAGGATCATGATGATAATGGTGTTTACATAGTCTACATGGGCGCTGCAGCTCCAGCTAATTCCTCCCTCCGCCACCAACAAACTCAGCTCCTAACCTCCCTCCTTAAAAGGTACTAGTGCGTATTCATATAAATTACTTTACATTATATGTTAACATGTTAAAAAAAATAAATTATAATTAGATTAAATATTAAAAATGATATAGTGCAATTTTTATAGAATGGAGGGAGTATCTTTCTTATATTATACATACGTAGTCTTTCTTATATATATATATATGTGAATTAATGGATGTGTCAGGAAAAGAAACGCTCTGGTGCGTCAGTATAGATATGGTTTCTCTGGCTTCGCAGCACGGTTATCAAGTGAAGAAGCCAATTCCATGGCCCATAAGCCTGGAGTTGTGTCCGTTTTCAAGGACGCTCTTCTCCAACTTCACACAACTCGATCTTGGGATTTCTTGAAATACCAAAATAATTTGATGATCAGTGTTACTAGTAGTGTTCATCATGCCTGTTATTCTGATTCCAATGATGATAGCACTACTATCATAGGAATTCTAGACACAGGAATATGGCCGGAGTCGTTGAGTTTTAGTGACACGGATATGGGACCTATACCGACGAGGTGGAAAGGTGTGTGCATGGCTAGCCATAACTTCAACTCCTCAAACTGTAACAAAAAGTTAATCGGTGCCAGATATTACACCTCAACGGATTCCTCTGTTGAGTACCAAACCGTCAGAGATACCATGGGCCACGGCACACACGTCTCATCCACCGCTGCCGGGAGCCCCGTACACGACGCTTCCTACTACGGCCTTGCCTCCGGGACAGCCGTCGGTGGATCTCCCGGTGCCAGGATTGCCATGTACAGAGTCTGCGCCGATGACGGATGTCGCGGCTCTAGTATTCTGGCGGCGTACGACGACGCCATTGCTGACGGCGTGGATGTGCTGTCACTGTCCCTCGGCGCGTCGTCGTTTTCGAATTTGGATGTTAAGGATGACCCGATCGCAATTGGAGGGTTTCACGCGGTGGAGCGGGGGATCACCGTCGTATGCTCTGCCGGGAATGATGGACCTAACGCCAGGACGGTTGTGAATGCAGCACCATGGCTGTTGACAGTTGCTGCGAATACCATTGACAGGGATTTCGAATCAAATCTCGTCCTTGGTAACAAAAAAGTAATTACGGTACGTACGTAAATTGTATATCTCGTTTAATTACTCATATATATGTACAACTGTAATAATTAAGTTGGTGTATATTATATATATCTCTCAATCGTCATATATCAACAGGCTGGAGGGATACATTTTGCTGAGCTTGAGAAATCTCCGGTGCTTCCCATCATATATGCGAAATCAGCCAAGATAAGCGATGACAAGGAAAAACATGCAAGGTAATTAGGGGTAAAAATTAGTACGTAATGAATTATTAAACTCATAATTAATCAATAATGGTTACATAAATCCCGAGATTTGGTGAATATTCAGTTACTAATGTCGTGCGGCATGAGCTTACCTGCTTCATTGCAACGTGAATTCATCCCTGTTATGGCGGTAATAAGACGAATAACTGAAAGTTTTTGAAAATAATGAGGGTAAATTGAAAACTTCACTAAAATTAATGGAATTTTTTTTTTTGTGATTTATCGTATATATTAATTGGGGTTGGATATTAATTAATTAATGGATGCAGCAATTGTGGTCCGGGATCAATGAAGAAAGAGATGATAAAGGGGAGGATTGTAGTGTGTGAGAATGATGATGAAGAGTATTCTACGTACGAGAAAAGAAGTGAAGTGAAGAAACTGGGCGGAATTGGTTTGGTGTTGATTGATGACAAAGCGAGGCTCTTTACGGCTTCTTACGGCACATTCCCCATGACTGCAGTTTCTACAAAAGACGCCATCCAAATTCTTCAATACATAAACTCAACCAGGTATGTGCGTGTATATATATCTAGCCAATTTTTCTGTCTACTAATTATAATTATACTAATTATTTACAGCAACCCTTTGGCGACAATCTTGCCAACAGTGACAGTGACAGACTATAAGCCGGCACCGGTCATCGCCTATTTCTCTGCTAGAGGCCCATCATCCCTCTCAACCAACATTCTCAAGGCAATTATTAATTACTATTTATATCTCATCCCCTTTTAATTCACGTAATTATAACTTCATGATAAATCAACTAAGTAATTTGATTAATTAATTAATTAATTACAGCCAGACATTTCAGCGCCAGGTGTGAGCATTCTCGCGGCTTGGATTGCTAATGACACTACAGTAGGCGAAAACCCTCCTCTCTTCAACATGATTTCCGGAACTTCCATGTCTTGCCCTCACGTTTCCGGCGTTGCTGCTGCCGTTAAATCGCGGTATCCAACTTGGACCCCGGCCGCCATACGATCTGCCATAATGACAACTGGTAATTAGTAACCTGACCATTAAATAATGTTCAGAAATTCAAATGTTGATTGATCATTCTTTCTCTTTTTACATTGTAATTTATTAATACTGTTAACTAATTTATTAACTTTTTAAGAGAATTGTTAACAGTCAGTGTTAATAAAATGCAGAGAAAGAGAGAAAGGTAAATAGGGGACAACATATTTAAACTTGATCACTAATGCTAATCATTTCTCATAATTTTCTCTTTATAATATTGTAGCGTCCCAGTTCAATAACGACAAGTCACCAATTACAACAGAGAAACACTCAACAGCCACAGCATATGACATGGGCGCCGGCCAACTAAGCACCGTTGGAACTCTCCAACCGGGCCTCATTTACGAGACAACAACCGTGGACTACCTCAACTTCCTCTGTCACTACGGCTACAACACCACCACACTCAAAATCATCGCTAAAACCATCCCTCAAGACTTCTCATGCCCAACCAATACAAGCCCTGATTTCATCTCCGACATGAACTATCCCTCCATCGCCATCTCCGGTCTCAACCAGACAAGGAAAGTGAACAGAACGATGACAAATGTCGCCGGAGATGAAGAAACGGCGTACACGGTTAGTATAGACAAACCTGCTAGCTTGGACGTTCAAGTGGTACCAAACAAACTGGAGTTCAAGAGCAATGGACAGAAGTTGTCCTATCAAGTTGTTTTCTCTCCTAAACAAGAGCTAAAAAGGGACGTTTTTGGTGCCATCACTTGGACTAACGACAAGTTCAAAGTCAGGAGTCCGTTTGTCATCACCGCGTAACTAATTAAAATACAGCTAGCTAAAGAACCAACTTTTAGCTTATGTCACAGCCGTATGCTCTCTAGCTAGAATTAATCTTGAATAATGTATATATATGTCTCGATTGAAAATACATATGTTGATCAGTTAATTGTATCAGCTTTCTTGCGACGGAAGGTAGCATACATGCACACAAGTCCCAAGCTAGGGTGCTGTATAGCTCATTAGGCTTTTGTGATCAGTCATAAATCCTGTCCACTAAATGCTGAGCAAGCTTAGGAATGACGATCTTGTAAAACTTTTCAGTGGGATGATAACTGTCCCAAAAAATAAATTTAGAACTATTTGCACAAGTGAATGGAGTCCACTCATTGCACAAGAACACCGTCTCTATTAACCCTGTGCCACAACATCCTCGGTTCGTCACTTCAAATCCTACATTATGAAGGAAAAAAAAAAAAACTTAATACAAATAGAAATTTCAAACAAATTATTATCTTGCTTGATTTATACTCTATCTGTATTCAAATAATTGCATGAAAATAGATATTTAGAAAATGTTATTAAATAATTCCAAAAAATAAATTTTAAAAAATTCCAAAAAGATAATATTTCTTGATATAAATATCATAAAACTGATACTAATAGTTTACCGAAATTATGAGGGTGATTGATGACATGAAGAAAGTGTTGGTAAATGTCGATGTAGGCAATCCTTGCTCCAACGAGGTTTTGTGTTAAAAGCTTCAAATGATGTGTGAGTTTAGAGTTGTAGTGTAAAGCCAAGTGATTGTAATGCTGGACACATGTAGGTCTGTCAATTCGACCAGCAAGAGTGATTTGTGATGGCAGACATCCAATGGGTGGCAACCCAGTGACCCCAATGATCCTTCCTCCTAACAAGTAGAGTTCCTTGACAAACTTTGCGGCTGAGTTGGACAGAAAATCTGCGTAGGCTGAGAAGTTGTACTGCGAAATTCTGAAAGGCGTGTGTAGGTACAAGTTGGCGATGTCGTTGCTACCCGCTGTCACTATAAACATGGCCTTCTTTATGATCACATTTGCTCTCCCAGCTCCCACCTCTCTCCTTAGCCTGCGTTTGAACTCCTTCAACATTTCTAGTTGCCTCGATAATGAAATGGCTGTCTGATTAGTTAATTAATTAATCTCATATATTACTAATTATATGCTATAGGAAGTACATCTTGTCACTATATATATTTTACATGAATTTGTCTGTCAACTAAATAATTAATTGACACAATAACACTATAAATTTCATCTATAAATTTCATGTTACCCACCTTAACATAGTTGGGATTAATGTGTTATTTGATAATGACAGTGATGATTAATAATTATAAAATTTCCAATTTCCAATTTTCGGATTTAGATTAGGATACTATACTATATATGGTTAATGACACTTACATCCCTCACGTATAGTCAAGATTACACTCAAGTCTCAACTCCTCAAATTTTAAGAATTTACACTTGTCTCAATAATATCCAAAGAACTTTGCAGTCTCAAGATCAGAACTTGTATGTAATGTTCAAGTAATTTTAATTTCAGTGGCACTCCAGTGTTTTTAATTACTACTAATTGACAATTAGTTGAAAATATGCGCTCATTTCACAATTATAGAGATTAATTAATAACGACCAGTCATTCTACTAACATTTTCACAACAATTGAGAAGTTGTATTTACCACAAGGTTGCTTGTCAAGGGATCAAATCCTGCACCACCCGAAGCAAAAGTTACTCCAGTAATGAAGTCCTTGGTTTCAAATGTTGCTGGATCCAAGTACGGTGGCAAAAGTTGCTTTATTCCAAATTCTTCCGCTGAATTAATAATTAGCAGACAGGTTTTTAATTATCAAATATAGTTACTTTAAAGAATAAGGAGAAAACTGAAACTGTAATTAAAACCAAGCGTGTAGTAATTAGCTAGTAATTTACCGTATAAGTCAGAAGGTGCTCTTC
>JBBYHH010688795.1:0-10211 GCA_038382905.1 Daphne laureola
ATTATAAAAACAATTTCTCTTTTTGATTTTCCAGTCACTTCCATTAAAGAGTTTAGTGTCTGTGCTGCTTGTCAATTAGGCAAAAGTCATCGTCATCATCTACCTACAATCCAAGAGTCAGACTTGACCCCTTTTGAACTCATTTATAGTGATGTTTGGGGACCTGCCCCTTTTGGATCTCTTAATGGAAATACTTATTTTGTTCCATTCCTTGATGCCTACAGTAAATATATGTGGGTGTATTTTCTCTTTGCCAAATCTTAGGTCTTTAATGTTTTTAAACATTTTGTTACCATGGTCCAAACACAATTTGGATCCAAAATCAAGCGTGTTCAAACTGATTAGGGTGGTGAATATCGCTCGCTCATGCCTTTCTTTGACTATTGTGGCATTATCCACCAAAGACCTTGTCCTCATACCCATGAACAAAATGGTGCCCCTGAAAGAAGGCATAGAGACATTGTTGCTAAAAGTCTGTCACTTCTCGGTCATGCCTCATTGCCTCTTACTCTTTGGGAACAAGTCTTTGCCACAACTGTCTTTCTAATCAACCGTACCATCTCCTCTTCTTTGAAAGATAAGTCCCCTTACCAGATTTTGTATAAGCGAGACCCTGATTACAAATTCCTCAAAACCTTTGGTTGTCTTTGCTTTCCTTTCCTGCGTCCTTATAACCATCACAAACTTGATTTTTGCTCCAAGCCTTGTATATTTCTTGGCTACGGTTCTAAACACAAGGGCTATCTTTGTTACCACCTACCTTTCTCCCGCATTTACATTGCCCGTCATGTAGTTTTTGATGAACATACGTTTCCCTATCAATCCATGGTCATTCCCGGGTCTCCTCCACCTACACCAGTACCTACTGTTATGATTCCCCCTTTCCTCTTATCCATCGATCCCTCAACCAAGTAGAACCTTTCTCTGTTGAACCATCCACTCCTGTTGTACCAATTGCTTCACCTTCAGTAACTATGTCTCCTCAATCACCTTCATCTCCCGCACCTCGGTCCCCCCAACCAGTAGCTGATCTCCCTACACCTACGCCGGCTTCAATTGTTCCAATGACAACACCAGTTCTAGCAGTGCTTCGTCATCTTCGGCAAGCTGATAATAGCTCTCACACCATGGTCACACGGGCTCAAAATTAGTCTTTGAAGCCTCGAGCATTGCTCACCACCAGGTATCCTATTTTTCTAGTTGAATTTGTCTAGCCCAGTTCCTTCACTACTGCAGCTAAAGACCCAAACTGGGTTCAGACGATGGATGCTGAAATGACAACTCTCCACCGACAACAGACGTGGACATTAGTTCTGTGACCTCCTGGTGCCAATATTGTAGGGTGTCGTTGGGTATTTCGGATCAAGCATAAGCCAGATGGTAGGATTGATAAGTATAAGGCCAGATTGGTGGCGAAAGGCTTCTCTCAACGCCTAGGTATTGATTTCTTTGAGACATTTTCTCCCGTTGTCAAACCTACGACTGTTCGTTTAGTTCTTTCCATTTCTCTATCATGTGGTTGGCCGCTTCGTCAAGTTGACATTAATAATGCATTTCTGAATGGTGATTTACATGAGACGGTTTACATGGCTCAACCTCCTGGATTTTGAGATAAGAAATTACCTGATCATGTCTGTCTGCTAAAGCGTGCTATTTATGATTTATGACAGTCGCCTAGAGCATGGTTTCGCAAGCTCCGTGACTTTCTTATTTGTTATGGTTTCAAAGGCAGGTTATCTGACTCTTCTCTGTTTATTAGAGCATCATCTGGGTCATTAACATACATGTTTGTGTACGTGGATGATCTAATTTTAACTAGTAATGACAGACACTTCTTGGTTGATTTTATCTCCTAGCTCAATTCTGTATTTTCATTGAAAGATCTCGGGCCACTTCATTATTTTCTTGGTGTTGAAGCTATTCATTGTCGTGATGGTCATCTACTTAGTTAGTCTAAGTATATTCTTGATATTTTGTCCCGAGTTGACATGACAGATTGCAAGCCAATGACAACACCAACAACACCTCATTCTCAATTGTCTTAATATGGTGATTCATTCTCAGATGTTCATCAATATCGTAGCATTGTTGGTGCTTTACAATATGTCTCGATTACGAGACCAGACATTTCATATGTTGTTAATCGTGTGTGTCAGTACATGTACTGTCCTATTAAGGATCATTGGCAAGCAGTGAAACAGGTATTGAGGTTTTTTAAGCTCACTTGGAACTATGGTATTCTATTATGGCCTTCCACTTTTCGACATATCACTGCCTATTCCGACTCCAATTGGGCAGGTGATCCTGATTTTTGTAAATCAACTCAAGGTTATTGTGTTTTCTTCAAACCCAACCTGATTTGCTGGTCCTCTAGCAAACAACATTCGGTTGCTCGTTCTAGTACTGAAGCCGAGTACAAGGCATTGGCAGTAGCTACTGCTGAAGTCATCTGGATTCAATAACTATTGAGGGAGTTATGTGTCTCTCTCCCTCGTGCTCCTCAACTTTTGTGTGATAATCTCTCTGCTACTTACATGACTGCTAATCCAGTACTTCATAAGCGGTCCAAACACATTCGTGTTGACTATGACTTTGTGCGTGAAAAGATTGAGCGTGGTAATCTCACAGTCATTCATGTCTCTTCTCATAATCAAGTGGCAAACGTCTTCACCAAAGCTCTACCCCGACAGGACTTTGCTCGTTTTCAGAACAAACTGACCATTCGACCCATGCTCAGTTTGTGGGAGCGTGTTAAGAAAATAACATGATGCGCCCTTTTGTTCACCTTCTACTTGTTTGAGGAGTTCATATGTTAATAGAATTAGAATACTTTGTAACCCTACCTGTATAAATGTACGAGTTCTTGCTCTCGGTTGTTTCGCTGAGAACAATTCTTAAACATCCATTCTCTACTTCACATGGTATCAGAGCGTTGATCTGGAAATCTGATATCTAAACACCAGCCATGAGTACTTCATCAACAACATCACAGAGTGCAGATAGTGCATCAACAACACTTTTGCAAGATATCTCCTCGCTTTCTCTTGATTCATCAAATACGAACATTACTCTTCCAGCACTGTCCATCAAATTGGACGAGGGAAACTATCCCAAATGGGCATCTTCTATACATGATGCTCTTGAAGCCTTTGATCTGGAACCCTTCATTAATTCTGACACACTGCAACCTTCGAAAATTGCCGAAGTAAGGAAGGAGATGTGGTATCCTCATCTGTCAACTCAGAATTTCAGAAGTGGAAACGGATTGACAAGTTGATCCTATTATGGATTAAAGGCACACTGACAGATAGCGCGACCAACCACGTTATTGATTGTGCCACATCTCGCCAAGCCTAGACCACTTTAGAAGGTGTGTTCCGTCCTTAATCTGACTCAAGAGTATGGTCCCTTCACTTCCAGCTCTCCACGCTACAACAAGGCTCATTAAGTTGTATTGAGTACGTGATGAAGAAGAAAGGCCTTGCAGTCCAATTGGCAGCAACAAATCATCATGTTAATGATAAGGAGTTGATTATGCATGTTGTTAACGGTCTTGATCCTCGATTTAGCGGTGTCAGAACAGCTATCAAGGTACAAATTGCTCATGGTCCTGTTACTCTCGACATTATTCTCACTCTACTTATGGATGAAGAGATGTCTCAGAAGACCAATATGAACCAATTATATTCAGCAAATCTTGCCCAGCGGGTCGTGGCTTCGCAAACAGAGGATGAGGTCGGAATAACTTATATTCTGTTCATGGAGGATCTGACTCAGCTGGCTCACAGGGCCAACGAAACCAATTCAGAACTATAGACACCTTTCAAATTTGCAAGAAACGTGGTCCTCTCGCTGACAGATGTTGGAAGTGCTTCAACCACTCCTTTGCACTAGAAAATCCAGCAAGAATTTCATCCATGATGGCAACATCACCTACAGATCTAAGTTCCGACTGGTATCTTGACACAGGAGCCAATGCCCATATCACCAACGACCTCAATAGCATTATAACTCAAAATACATCATACAAAGGTGATGATAAGGTTCAAGTTGGTAATGGTAAGTGTATTGATGTCACACATAAAGGTTATGGTTTTCTTACAAGTGGTAGTCAACAATTTGCCTTGAGAAATATGCTTCATGTACCGCAAATTGCAAAAAATCTCCTAAGTATCTACAGGTTTGCCAAAGACAATGGTGTGAGCTTTGTTTTTTATTCCCATTGTTGTTATGTTAAAAACTCGCAGGGACAGGTACTGCTCAAAGGAAAAATTGATGGTGGTCTTTATCGGTTAGAGGGATCGGTTCCAACCACAATATCTCCTTCTCCATCCACACACCTACCTTATATAGGAGAAAAGGCTTCTCTTTAACAATGAAATGACCGTCTTGGACATCCAAATGAAAAAGTAGTTAGGAAAACAATTTCTCATTTTGATTTTCCAGTCACTTCCATTAAAGAGTTTAGTGTCTGTGCTGCTTGTCAATTAGGGAAAAGTCATCGTCATCATCTACCTACAACCCAAGAGTCAGTCTTGACCCCTTTTGAACTCGTTTATAGTGATGTTTGGGGACCTACCCCTTTTGGATCTCTTAATGGAAATTCTTATTTTGTTCAATTCCTTGATGCCTACAGTAAATATATGTGGGTGTATTTTCTCTATGCCAAATCTCAGGTCTTTGATGTTTTTAAAGATTTTGTTACCATGGTCCAAACACAATTTGGATCCAAAATCAAGCATGTTCAAACTGATTGGGGTGGTGAATATCGCTCGCTCATGCCTTTCTTTGACTCTTGTAGCATTATCCACCAAAGACCTTGTCCTCATACCCATGAATAAAATGGTGCCCCTGAAAGAAGGCATAGAGACATCGTTGGTAAAGCTCTGTCACTTCTCGGTCATGCCTCATTGCCTCTTACTCTTTGGGAACAAGCCTTTGCCACAGTTGTCTTTCTAATCAACCGTACCATCTCCTCTTCTTTGAAAGATAAGTCCCCTTACCATATTTTGTATAAGCGAGACCCTGACTACAAATTCCTCAAAACGTTTGGTTGTCTTTGCTTTCCCTTCCTGTGTCCTTATAACCATCACAAACTTGATTTTTCGCTCCAACCCTTGTATATTTCTTGGCTACAGTTCTAAACACAAGGGCTATCTTTGTTACTACCTACCTTCCTCCCACATTTACATTGTCCGTCATGTAGTTTTTGATGAACATACATTTCCCTATCAATCCATGGTCATTGCCGGGTCTCCTCTACCTACACCAGTACCTACTGTTACGATTCCCCCCTTTCTCTTATCTACCGATCCCTAAACTAAGCAGAACCCTTTCTCTGTTGAACCATCCACTCCTATTGTACCAATTGCTTCACCTTCAGTAACTCCATCTCCTCAACCACCTTCATCTCCCGCACCTCGATCCCCCTAACCAGTAGCTGATCTCCCTACACCTACACCGGCTTCAATTGTTCCAATGACAACACCAATTCCAGTAGTGCTTCGTCATCTTCAGCAAGATGATAATAGCTCTCACACCATGGTCACAGGGGCTCAAACTCAGTCTTTGAAGCCTCGAGCATTGCTCACCACCAGGTATCCTATTTTTCTAGCTGAATTTGTCCAACCCAGTTCCTTCACTATCGCAGCTAAAGACCCAAACTGGGTTCAGGCGATGGATGCTGAAATGAAAGCTCTCCACCGATAACAGACGTGGACATTAGTTTCGCAACCTCCTGGTGCCAATATTTTAGGGTGTCGTTGGGTATTTCGGATCAAGCATAAGCCAGATGGTAGCATTGATAAGTATAAGGCCAGATTGGTGGCGAAAGGCTTCTCTCAATGCCCAGGTATTGATTTCTTTAAGAGATTTTCTCCAGTTGTCAAATGTACGACTGTTCATTTAGTTCTTTCCATTTCCCTATCATGTGGTTGGCCGCTTCATCAAGTTGACATCAATAATGCATTTTTTAATGGTGATTTACATGAGATGGTTTACATGGCTCAACCTCCTAGATGTCAAGATAAGAAATTACCCGATCATGTATGTCTACTAAAGAATGCTATTTATGGTTTATGACAGTCGCCTAGAGCATGGTTTCGCAAGCTCCGTGACTTTCTTCTATGTTATGGTTTCAAAGGCAGCTTATCCGACTCTTCTCTATTTATTAGAGCATCCTCTGGGTCGGTAACATACATGCTTGTGTACGTGGATGATCTAATTTTAACTGGTAATGACAGGCACTTCTTGGTTGATTTTATCTCCCAGCTCAATTCTGTAATTTCGTTGAAAGATCTCGGGCCACTTCATTATTTTCTTGGTGTTGAAGCTATTCATTGTCGTGATGGTCTTCTGCTTAGTCAGTCTAAGTATAATCTTGATATTTTGTCCTGAGTTGACATGACAGATTGCAAGCCAATGACAACACCAACAATACCTCATTATCAATTGTCTCAATATGGTGAATCATTCTCAGATGTTCATCAATATCGTAGCATTGTTGGTGCTTTACAATATGTCTCGATTACGAGACCAGACATTTCATATGTTGTTAATCGTGTGTGTCAGTACATGTACTGTCCTATTAAGGATCATTGGCAAGCAGTGAAACAGGTATTGAGGTTTTTTAAGCTCACTTGGAACTATGGTATTCTATTATGGCCTTCCACTTTTCGACATATCACTGCCTATTCCGACTCCAATTGGGCAGGTGATCCTGATTTTTGTAAATCAACTCAAGGTTATTGTGTTTTCTTCAAACCCAACCTGATTTGCTGGTCCTCTAGCAAACAACATTCGGTTGCTCGTTCTAGTACTGAAGCCGAGTACAAGGCATTGGCAGTAGCTACTGCTGAAGTCATCTGGATTCAATAACTATTGAGGGAGTTATGTGTCTCTCTCCCTCGTGCTCCTCAACTTTTGTGTGATAATCTCTCTGCTACTTACATGACTGCTAATCCAGTACTTCATAAGCGGTCCAAACACATTCGTGTTGACTCTCACTTTGTGCGTGAAAAGATTGAGCGTGGTAATCTCACAGTCACTCATGTCTCTTCTCATAATCAAGTGGCAGACGTCTTCACCAAAGCTCTACCCCGATAGGACTTTCCTCATTTTCAGAACAAACTGACCATTTGACCCATGCTCAGTTTGCGGGAGCGTGTTAAGGAAATTACATTATGAGCCCTTTTGTTCACCTTCTACTTGTTTGAGGAGTTCATATGTTAATAGAATTAGAATACTTTGTAACTCTACCTGTATAAATGTACGAGTTCTTGCTCTCGGTTGTTTTGCTGAGAACAATTCTTCAACATTCATTCTCTACTTCACACACTGAAACAAATAACAAGAGGATCTAGTGGTCAACATCAGCAGTTGTCAGTGTAAGAATTTTAGAAAGTTCTACAGCTATACAAATTTGGATCTGTAAAATTATCCATTAACTAGATACATAAGGCTAGATTCAAAAAAAGTTTCAGAGTTAAATACCAAGCGGTTTAGTACATATTTTAAAAACAAAAACACTCAAGTAGCAGCCTTTTTCAGAAATTCCAGATTTGTGTCTAGTCCAAGATTTGCTTCAAGACCAGAGATAAGCCTTGAAATAAACCTTGGAAAAATTTCCACAAATTATAAACACATGTAGGAATTTTGGTGTAAAATTATAAACCCAAATTACTTCAAATGCAACGTAAATAGATTGATGAAATAGTGTCAAATCTGAAAACTTAGCTTTGTTGGCCGTGCTTATTTTCATGTAGTTCCTTGTTGTGTTCTTTGCATCACAGTCCCTCTTTTTCAAACAGGCCGTCACTAAACCATCTTGTGTTGTGTCAGAGTTAGGATACTTGGAATTCCTTCCTTGCAGCTCCTTTAAGATCTACTTAAGTTTCACTTTTCGTGTTTTTCTAAAATTGGTTTAGCTCAAGTGTGCTCACCAAACAATAAGATAGGTATTAGTCTCCATAGGTAATAGTATATTAAGGAATCAACCAAAGTATCAATGTTAGGAAACTTACAATTTAATCTTCAAACACTTAGGTTACCAATTTTCCGAGAGACCTTGAACACCACTTAAGACTTAGCAAGCAAGTTTAAAAAGACTTTTTGAAAATCTTTTACACTTTGAAATCCTGCTCTTATACAAATTATTATGACTAGTCCTTTAGAAGGTTCATAACTCCCAGAGATCTTTCTTAAAAGTATTCACGAGATTGTAAAACAAACGCTTGGTTACTAAAAGGGTTTTGGAGATATAGTTTAAGACAGAATATGAGACTAATTACAACCTTCATTCAAAGTGTGTTTGCTTGCTTGCAAAGAAAAGAAAGTTAAAATAAAAATTACTTTCTACGTGTCAAGGTTCTCAAGTCTTCTGTCATTGCAGCAGCTGTCCAAGCTCGGAGGTCCATCTCGACCTTCTCTTCAGTCACGAAGGGAGTCAGGTTCCTTGCAAGTTATATTTAAGGGTGTAAGTGTACATTCAATAAATAAATAATGATGATAATAATGAAACTTTTTAGAAAAGTAAATATCTAAGATCGAGAGATGGGAGTCGAGGAACTTACAGGTGTGGGTTGCACTTCCATTAGGAAGATGTAAGTTCTTCCCAGGAATCCTGAAGGTTCTGTCATGTTAAGAACGGAGCCCTTCCCAACTATGGCTTTGTCTTCTCGGAGCAGCTTTTGCTCCCAGTGTAGCTTCCGCCTTGTGGTTGGTGTTACGACCCTAAACCGACCACACATGTAACTGTGGTTTAGAGTAGTAACTCTCAGATTGTTCGCAGTTGTGTTTTTGGAAAACATTTGTAAAGGTTGGTAAAAGGATAACTAAAGTTCTCAGTAAAGTTTCAAATGTCCTTTTACACAAGTTTAAGTGTGTATCAATAATATAAATAAATACAAGAATAATAAAGTATACGATCTAGCCTTCTAGTAACCTATGCTTCAAGTCTTCTTCTTTGGTGTTAGTCTCCCGAGTCTCCCCCTAGTAGTTGAACATTTTCAGGTTCCCTCTAAAATACAAGGAATGAGTAAGTAAATGATATCTTAAGAATACTTATCATATAAAAAATAATAGAAAAAAGAGGGATTCGGGTACTTACTCGAATGGCGAGCACTCCCGTGGGGAAAATGTAACTTCTTATCAGAGGCCCCAAATGAGTTTCTTCGGTAAGAACAATCCCAAATCTGCACTTTGGTAAGAAAGGGAACCTTCCCCATTAAGACGTTGTCTTCTCGACGGTAGCTTCCGCCCCTAATGAAGCTCCCGCCCAATTGTCAGTCTTTGAGTCTTCATGCTCCAGTGCTCCCATTGTCCCAGTCAGTTGGTTTGTAGTAGTGTTATTGGTACATGAAACACGTAATGTAACTCAGTCATTCTCAAGAAGGCCGAGACCATACATTATGATATTCACATGTGAACTCTCTAATCTTCGCCTTCCTAATCTTATACTCTCTCCATCTTATAAAGATTGTAATATTTTATTTTCAGCATTTAATCTATGATTTTTTTTCTTCAACACGTTGACATATAATGTCAAATAGTAATTTATATGCATACATTAAATGAATGTGTCTAGTTTCTAAATATATATTTTAAAATTATTTTTAAAAAATTCTTCTTTACTAAAAATTAAGTCAAACACATGGTGAAAAGTCAAATATTACAATCTTTATGGGACGATGGTAGTAGTACTCAAGCCTTCATGATAACTTGTCTTACAACCATTAAAGCATCTTTGATTATAAAACAATCATTTGGCCGAAACATAAAGTCTATTACTCTTTCTCTTTTATCACATTAACATCAGTAATTAACGTATTCCTTTCCTAGAGTTAATTATGCTTTAGCAGTAACCACAATTAATGTCCAAGTATTCACTTAACAACACAAGTTGGTCATCTCAGGTGGTTAACACCAAGTTCATCTTTAATGACAAAACACAGTAATCGGTCTTACCAAAAGAACTCAAGGAGTTTGTACCATTCTTTAGAAAGTAATCTTAACTTATTGAATAAAATCACCAACGGCATAAATTCTTCCACAGTAACAGAATTCCGACCACAAATCAATGGAGAGAACAAAGTACAGAATTGGTCCTTAGACCAATTTTGGGCAAAATACCTTGTTCATCCACACTTAACCATTCATCACCGATATAACTCCTATCCCTACAAACAAAATGTCATTTAATGGCATACAATATG
>JBBYHH010689016.1:0-10211 GCA_038382905.1 Daphne laureola
TATTACTCTCTAAGATCCTGTCTGCTGCAGCAGCCATAGCTTGCCTTGAAAGGCAAACCCTAAATCTAATCCTTGGTCCTGCTTTGGATTTGCAGGTTGTTCCCCACGTCACTGATGCTATTCAAGAATGGATTGAATGGGTGGCCAACATACCGGTTGATGGGTTGGATGGTCCACCAGATGTTTGTGTCATTGAGTTGGGTGGAACCATAGGTAGAAGGAACTGTAATACTCATCTCTACAATTTTTTTTTTTTTTTTTTTTTAAACTGAAGGAAACTAAGAAAAATAAAATGAAATTCATAATACAATGACTACAAGTCACTTCTCCCTTTAACAAATGCAGGAGATATTGAATCCATGCCGTTTATTGAGGCTCTAGGCCAGTTCTTTTACCGTGTTGGTAAGCTCATATGCAAGAAAACTTTCATTATCTTCATCAACCCTGTTTTGTCCCCCTTTTGAGCTAATGTCCTTCCCCTTCTTTGACGCATCTTGTTTAGGAGCTGGCAACTTCTGTTTGGTTCATGTTAGCCTTGTGCCAGTCTTGAATGTTGTTGGAGAGCAGGTAGTTACCTGTTACAAACAAAACCCAGTATTGTTAATATGTCAAAGGAAAAACTCTTTTGATCCTGGTTCTAATGAACTATGCGACTTCTAAAGTCTCTGAACTGGCCAATTCTCAGAAAACAAAGCCAACGCAGCACAGTGTTAGAGGATTGAGAGCCATGGGCCTGACACCTAACATACTAGCTTGCCGGAGCACCTCGGTCTGAACATCTATCTTGGCCTCTCGCTGTTACAATTCAAAATATAAAAAGTGATACAACATCCGGTTTTCAAGTTGGTCCTCAAACGTTTAATTTGAACTTGCAGGCTCTAGATGAAAGTGTTAAGGAGAAGCTATCTCGGTTCTGTAATGTCACGGTATGATGGCAGGCATCACCTTTCCAGCTTAATTAGTTTTAGCTTATTTTCTTAGCAAGATTTTAATTAGCTGTGTGTTTCTAGGCAGAGAACATCATCACTCTCCATGATGTTTCCAACATCTGGCACATCCCTTTGCTTCTAAGAGTAAGTCTTCCAGTTTTTTGTTGATAATTTCACATGTATTCTGTAACTATTATCACGGCTGAGGGAATTTTCCCTTTAACTTTTATCTATCACCAGGAGCAGAAGGTTCATGAAGCAATGTTTAAGGTTCTGAACCTTTCAGGGTATGCAAGATCACTCACTTTTAGTTTTGAGTTGGCCAAGAACAGGACATTTTGTTTAATCCATGAATCCCTGTGTCAATTTCGGGCAGGACCTGTAAGGAGCCTTCTTTGAAGGAGTGGGCTCTCAGGGCTGAATTATGCGATGCACTGCATGAGCCAGTGGGTGAATAAAATCCTCCGTTTCTATCAGATCCTTTATTTGCTTCACAAAGAACTTAAAATCTATGTATTATTACTGTACAGGTCAGAATTGCCATTGTTGGGAAGTACACAGGCCTTTCAGATGCCTACCTCTCTGTACTAAAGGTGAACTCAACTCCCGCAAAAGCACGTTGTTATATTTTGAGTATTTTCCATGCGGTGATAGTATGGACTCTTTCAGATACATGACTCTATGATCCAGTTCTTCAACGTTGTTATCCTCTGAGTCAGAAACAAGAAAACCCATCTCACTCTTCCAAACCTTGCTCTAATCACTCGTTCCCATGATCATTTATAGAGCAAGCTGTTTTTTATCCGCTACAATGGTCAGCCTTACTGAGAAGCTTGCTACTTGGCTGCCACAGTGACTTTTCCCTAATTGCTATACTCCTTTCACTTCTTGGGATTCTTTCTAGTACTAAATATATTTCCTCTGAACATGGCCAACTGGCTCTCACCACAACTGGGACATCTGGTGTGGGCATGTAGACTGCATCATAAACCAATTTTATCAAAAGGTTTATATCTTTTGCTACTGTAAAACTGAAGCTGTAATGGTATCTGCAGGCTCTTCTGCATGCTTCTGTTGCCCGGAAGAAGAAACTTACTGTGGATTGGGTCCCTGCAAGTGACCTAGAACCTGCAACTAAAAGAGAGGTGATGATAATTTCTGTCGTCTAGTATTAGGTTATGTTTAGATAAAACGTCGGCATGATATTTTTGCCAGCAGGCTTGGATGATTGACACGCGTCCAAATACTAGTGCTCAGAAAAGATAATAGCGTGTCAATCATCTAAAGGTGCTTTTGTAGTGGAATAATCTACATATGCTGCGTGTTCAATATCATACTGTAGTCTTACAGCTTCACTTTCTTCAACTTGTCTTGCAGAAGCCGGATGCTTATACAGCTGCATGGAAATTGTTAAAGGTTTGTTTGATTCAAACCTCTATGGCTTTAGAAATATTGTCCTAGTCATATTCACCATCTTCTGTTCTTAAATATCAAGTCTAGCAGTTTTCTGACTGCTTGTATCTTCAGGGAGCAGATGGCGTTCTTGTTCCGGGAGGGTTTGGTGACAGAGGTGTGGAAGGAAAAATTCTTGCTGCAAAATATGCTCGCGAAAACAGAGTTCCGTATTTGGGCATTTGTCTAGGCATGCAGATTGCTGTCATTGAGTTTGCACGATCAGTCCTTAATCTGAGAGATGCCAACAGCACTGAATTTGATTCTAACACTAGAAATCCCTGCGTTATCTTTATGCCAGAGGTTAGTTTGTCCATATAAACTAAATTACTTGATTCACTTAAGTCAACCTCTCGGGGCTTTTCTTAAATATTCTGTGGTTGGTTGATTTATGTAGGGCTCAAAGACACACATGGGAGGCACCATGAGGCTTGGGTCAAGAAAGACACATTTCCATGTCATGGACTCCAAATCTGCAAAATTGTTAGTTCTCTAAAATGTTTTCTCGCAAATGAATGTTTTTTTGTAAATGCATGCAAGTTATGAGGTAACAAATTGAGCCAGTTCTAAAAAAGGATTGTGCCTGGAATCTTTTTGCATCCTTAGTTAATCTGAGGATGACCCGTTTAATAGTCACAATAAAGCTCCCTTTTTTCCTTTCCCTTCCTTAGTACTGTTGAATTCTCTCAGGTATGGAAATAGAAGGTCAATAGAAGAAAGACATCGACATAGATACGAGGTATGTTGCACTAACAGTGAGCATATTTTGGGATTTGGATGTGGTTCTTATGAATACGTATGTTTCCACTGTGTAGGTGAATCCTGAGATGGTAGCACGGCTAGAAGGCGCTGGCCTGTCCTTCACTGCCAAAGATGAAACTGGTCAACGCATGGAGGTGCGAGATTAATAGAGTCAAAATAATCATCTTCAGTTTCCTTTAATCATTCTGAATATTGAAAATTTGGAGACTGGTTTGACAGATAATTGAACTACCTCATCATCCTTTCTACATCGGTGTCCAATTCCATCCAGAATTTAAATCAAGACCAGGAAAGCCTTCTGCTGTGTTCTTAGGTTAGTATCCCAAAGTTTGCACCTTTATGCTCTCCGATCCAAATTCTTGTGCTGAATTGAAATCTTTATTAATTAATGTGATATGAAACGCAGGGCTGATAGCTGCAGCTTGCGGCGAGTTGGATGGTTTTTTACAAGGTGGGAGAGTTCCTCCTTGTGAAATGGATATATCTCGTCGAATTTATCAAAATGGACATGCTAAAAAACCTGCAAATTTCTTATCGGATGCTATATACAGTTTGTGCAACGGTGTCCACTCATGAAAGCTAGTTGTTGGTTTGTAGCTAGGTTCCATTTTTCAAGTCATCATGGTTTAAGCTAAGGGCTTTCAGTAGGATCTCTTGGGATTGCTCTGTACAGCCAATGTAGTAGGATTTAAATAACTAATACTACCACCACCTCTAGCTCTCAGACGTCCTCAGTCTAGGAGCGTTAAGTCAAGCGTGTATGTAATGTATAGCCCCCATGTTTTAAAAAGGGGATATTGCCTGTTTAGTCCCCCATATTTTGAAGGGGGTGGCTTGTTTAGTCCCCATGTTTTGGCGGGGATCACCTCACCTCACTGCTCTGCTTA
The DNA here is from genome assembly GCA_038382905.1 of Daphne laureola. Classification (NCBI taxonomy): domain Eukaryota; kingdom Viridiplantae; phylum Streptophyta; class Magnoliopsida; order Malvales; family Thymelaeaceae; genus Daphne; species Daphne laureola. Next base: position 4,031 of record JBBYHH010689016.1, read on the forward strand.
CACGCTCTCGTGTTTTAAGAAGAAGGAATAGCTTGTGCCTTGCCTTGTTGTCACCTTCCCATTTTCCCAAGGCTTGCTTTTGTTCACCTGTTTCTGTTGTTACACTACAAATTGCTCGTATTAGATCAGACGGATCTGTAGAACATATCATCAACACCACATGATCAATTGTGCTGGGAGGCATGGTTATATATATTTATATATTGTTAAGGTAATTCCTAACATAATAAGAATTTACAAAGTTAAGGTACGAAGAATATATCTTGTTTCTTATTTTCAAGAATCGATCTCGGGTCCTTTAAGAATCGATCTTGCGTCTTGTGGAAAGTCTCAAAGGAATCAGCTCTCAGGTTCTCGGGATGTCGGGTTTAGACTATTAAATGTTACTTGTCCTTTTTCAAATAAGAGAGGATCCCCTATTTATAGGGAATCGTGACGTCCATCATTTAATACAGCGTGGCTTGCAGGGCGACACGTGGTGTGATGTGAGATTAGTCATCGTGGGATGGGAGATATGTGGAAAGGGCCAATGGCATAGCCTTTCGGATTTCCCAAGAATTCCCTTGTCGGGCAAATCACCAAGAAGGCTATGTCCACGGCCACGGGACTCGGGCGAGTATTACGGTGTTCCAAGGACCAAGTCGAGAATCCGGGAAGTATCTTGGGACGAGGCCCACCATATATATATCTCCAAGAGTGCATGATTTGTTAAAGCTTGTTACTTTTGAAGAGAATGTTTGTTTGTTTTTTCATGAAGACGACGTTTGTTTAACTTTGTTTAATTTGGAGACATTCCTTGGGAGGCTTACTATGTATTGTATCAGTTGTGGACTTGTGGTCTCGTGGACGTCGGTTTTACCGACCTGTTGATTACATGTGTGCTGGACTTGTCAATGAAAGGAGCAAATTAGTCGTTGAATTAAACAAACTGTTCACTCACAACAAAAGTCTTCGTTCACTGGTCAAGATATAAGATTAAAGGTTCGATCTTCCACTTTTTCCTTAATTGGCATTCTCATGTAATCCAATACAAGGAAGATAAATTTTTTAGGAAACTATTTCCCTCTTATCCGAATTGAGAAAAATCCTTCTATTTATATGCGTAACATGTTATTAATGGTGGATATCATAACTAATAATTACAGAGGTATTACTCTCGTAATTTTTAGTGGTAGCTCTGTAATAAACAATGTGTGTACCAACTAATAATATTATGCAACGTATACAGGTTGGAGGACTGACCTCCAACCGGAGTTGGAAGTAAATATTGTCCAATTTTTTTATGCATGGGAGGTGTAATTTTTTCATATCACCTATTTTTTGTAAGATAAAGTTATTGCTAAAACCCCACTCTCACAGAAAAGATAAATAAATAAGTGGGATTGAACTTATAAAAATGTTTCATTAAATTAAATGGTGATAATGAAGAAAAAAAAACATTTCCATTAGTACATAGAAAATTTATTCGATACCTAACAAATTCGTGGGACATCTATCATCGGAAAATATAAAAGGTTAAAGGTTCATATATTTATTAGCGAAAAGAGATGAGAGTATAAAAAACACTTTACATCGTAGTCCTCCGTATATGTATTTAAAAAAAATCTTAAAAGAATAACTTATACTTTTTTCCGTCAATTTTTATATGTAATATTTTGACTTATATGTAAATTAAAAATGCGTGTTGATTTCAAGATAAAAATATAAAATTTGTATATGATATAAAAATAACTATTCTTAATGGAAAATAAAAGTAATGATAATAAAATAAAATTAGTATAAAATATTTTTTTTAAGAACAACCCGAAAAAGGAAATAAAAGTGAGTGTGTGGGGTGGGGGGGAGGGGTCGGTTTTGGAATATATGACTAATCTTCTTTCAGGGGTGAATAGACTTTTTTTTTTAAGGCAAAGACCCCTCTCATTGACCTGTTTTTCTTTGGCTCTAGTTGGACTAAATAACCTATGAAAATAAATACAAAGACTTTGCATACATCAAAATATAAGGAAGATTCAATTTGAAATTCAAGTACTCACTATAGATGGCAAGGACACATTGATGTGAAACTTAACGAATGAATGCATAATACTCCCTCTATCCATAAATAAAATGTACTTTTCTTTTGACATTTAAATATAATAAAAAAATGAAAGAATAAAAACGTGTGATAAAATTACCTCAAGGTCTTAATACATGGTTATTTTAATTAATTTTAGTATTTTGAATAATTTCTTAATTATCGAGATCAAACCCTAACCTTAACTCTTATTGTTGCATGTAGTGCGATTTGGGCCGCAGTAAGAAGGCTCGTGCAATAAATGGTGTAGTAAGAGGTGCAATAAGTCCTGAGCCATAGTAAAGCGCAATAAGATCTTTTTTAGGATTTCTTATCATCTTTTCATCCGTTGAACTTCTTCTTTCCTTATATCTTTGATGTTTTTGTAATCTCCTTCTTCTTTCTTTACTTCTTCTTCTTCTTGGCCAGTGTCACCACTACCGCTCCACCGACGTTGCTCTCCCACTACCGCCATTGTTGCTTACTCCTCATAGGCCGCTGATTTCTGGGCATTTATAGGAAAATGTGGATGAATCTCGATGAAATTCATCTGAATTCATCCACTTTTTTTGTTAATTATTGAAAATGGCTATTGCGGCCCTAGCCGCAGTAGGCCAGAGTAAACATTGTAGTAGATGATACAGTAAGTATATTACCGCACCCTTATTTACTGCGGGAGTTACCGCGGCCAATCCCGCAGTTGGTACTGCGGTTGTACCACGGAGTTGGCTGCAATAAACCCCTTCTTCCCTACGTAGTGACACTCTAACAACGATCTTGATATACAAATCGTCATAACCAAACCAATTCACAAGACATAGTGCACAAGGAAGGCCCCAAGCCCCATGAACTCAGAGCATGGCCGATCACTACGCCAGGCAGGGAGAGTACACACTCGGCCCTTCTGTTTTTGAACCCTGCTCGTCTGCTATCGAACCTAGACGAGCACTTCCCCTTCCTCTTCCAACAACAGATACCCGACTTTTTGACATCTGGAAAACCACTGAAACCTCTACTCCATGCCACGAAGCCAACCATATCAGTCTCACCAACCTAAAAAACCTCAATTTCCGAACGAGTGACAACAAATTTGAAAAACACGGCAGAGGCAGATCAGTAGTTTTGACAGACAATGTGCTCCATCGTTGTGACAATGAGACCAATGACATCGGGAACCAGGGATAAGCCGACGGGGAGTCAGGCATTGGAGCCCAATGATTAAAACCCCCAACGATGCAGCATACAACCGACCATGATACCACATTAAACCTTGACCCGATGAGAGCTAACAAGGAGGAGGTTGGATGTGGTGGTAACACCGACGAGGCATAGCCCTTGCGGCGTCCCACACTGCCCGAGGAGAGATAACTCCTAGCAAGCGAAAAACAGAGGCACCCCGAGCGCATCACTCCAGAAAGAACCGATTCGGAAGCATGATCTGCCTAATCACGATCGAAAATGAAGACCCGAAGACACATGCAGCGAAAAAACACGAGGGCTCCCTCACCGACACAACACACCCGCTCTGACAAAGATGGGCGGGAGAAGAGACGCCCTTGTCGCACCAACGCAAGAAGCGAGAAACCATACCTTGCTGGGAAGGATCCTGCGACACGCATGCCGCTGTTGCACAGGCCGGAGGCCAATTTGGTGAGTAGCGGCGACATATATTTTAACACATAGCATAGCAACATTTACATTTGAAAATCAAGTATCAAAAAAAAAAAATTTGTAAGGCGTATGATTTTCTAAAAGTTTAGTTAGGTTTATACAAAATTTATCAAACCATAAAAAAATAGGTATGTTAATACCGAGTATGATTTTATTAAATTTTAAAAGGAGAAAGGGTAATTTTACTACTAACTTTTTTTCCGGGGTAGAAATGAGAGTAAAATGTACCGGTAGTTCTATAACTTTAATTGTCGTCCTATCGAGGTCCTATTTTAAGTTTTCGTCATCTTGAAGTTCCATTTTAAAACTTAAGTTGCATCTGTGGTCCTTTCGTCAATTTACTGCGTTAAAGTTAACGGATCACCTAGAAAAATGTTAACTTTAACTACTGAATTTTAAAAAAAAAACTCTATTTACATCCTAAGTTTAAAAAATGACAATTTAGTCACCATAAACAATTTTAAACTTAACAATTTCACTCTAAATTTTTTAAACTTCACCACAACCGCCGGACCACCACCGGACTATCGCCGGACCACCGCCGATCGCCCGAATATCGCCGGACTCCCGCCGATCGCCGAAACACCGGAATATCGCCGGATCGCCGCCGGTTGCCGGAAAAATGTCGGACCGCCGGAAAATCTTCGATCGCCGGAAAATGCCGAATTGCCGGAAAACACCGGTTGCCGGTAACCGGAGATTTCCGGTGATTTTTTGAAAAATCTCTGGTTGCCGGAAAAATGCCAGTTTTCGGCGATCCGCAATTTTTCGTCGATCCTACGATTTTTCGGCGGTCCAGCGATATTCCGGCGACCGGTGGTGGTCCGATGATATTCCGGCGTTCTGGCGGCTGGCGGTGGTCCGGTGATATTCCGGCAACCGACGGTGGTCCGGTGGTAGTCCGGCGGTGGTCCGACGGTTGTGGTGAAGTTTGAAAAAATTAGGGTGAAATTGTTAAGTTTAAAATTGTTTAGGGTGACTAAATTATCATTTTTAAAATTTAGGATGTTAATAGAGTTTTTTTAAAAAATTCAGTAGTTAAAGTTAATATTTTTCTCAATGAACCGTTAACTTTAACTGAGAAAATTGACGGAAGGATCACGGATGCAATTTAAGTTTTAAAACGGGACTTAAAGATGATGAAAACTTAAAATGAGATCTCAATAGGATGATAATTAAAGTTATAGAATCATCGGTGCAATTTACTCGTTGGCTGTTGAGGATTAGCGATTGAGAAAGCAAAACCCATATGGGGTTGACAATAAACACAATAATAGAAAGCTAAATACAGCAAGGGGCTATACATAGATACGACCATGGCAGAGTTGAACACGCTTTTAGATTTAGAGGCTCAAGAGTGATGGAGGACGTATTGCTTTTTTTTTTCTTTCCTTTTGACAAAAGATGAAGGGGATGTGAGATGTTGTTGATATTTATGTGCTACCAAACAAGTTAATCTTATTTCCACGTATATCTCTTTCCCATGAATACGGTTCCTCGGAAAGTGAGATTGTTTGGCAATTATTGATATCCCATACCAACCAGACCCTAAAAGTTAAACTGGTTAGTTTTTGTAAATTTATTTTAACCTCAGAGGAGTGTTTTCGTTACAAACTGGTCTTCAATTACTCTAACCACGCACAAAAGCATTTGGTGCGTTAAATCTTCATCGTCACATTTGTCTATGAACTATGTACATGACTAGTGATTTGAAAATTTTATACAAACTCGCTATCTGACTTCACGGCTTGGGGTGTGCAATGGTGTTGGGCTCTCTTATTGGTCATAAATCCACATGCATGCATGCAAATAGAACTATAGAAGCGGATAATGGGGTAAATGGGCTGGGTTGGGCCGATCCCAATCCACTAAGCTCAAACTCAACCCCTTTAAGTATTACCCCAAACTGATAGACTCTAACTCGGTCCTTTAACACAACATATTTGTTTTGAAGTTTATTTTAGAGTAAATTGTACTCGTGATTCTATAATTTTAATTATTGTCTTATTGAAGTTTTATTTTAAGATTTCGTCTTCTTTAAGTCTCGTTTTAAAACTTAAGTTGCATCCGTGGTCCTTCCATTCATTTTCTCAGTTAAAGTTAACGGTTCATTGAGAAAAATGTTAACTTTAACTACTGAATTTTTAAAAAAAATTCTATTTACATCATAAATTTTAAAAATGATAATTTAGTCACCTAAATAATTTTAAATTTAATAATTTCACCCTAAATTTTTCAAATTTCACCACCACCGCCGGACCACCACCGGACTACCGCCGGACCACCGCCAGTCGCCGGAACATCGCCGATCACGGGAAACCGCCGCCGGTCACCGGAAACCGCCACCGGTCGACGGAACGCCACCGGTCACCGGAACGCTGGTTGCAGAAAAATCGCTAGTTTCCGGCGACCGGCGATCCTGAAATTTTTCGGTTTTCGGCGATTTTCCGGTGA
>JBBYHH010689127.1:0-10210 GCA_038382905.1 Daphne laureola
ATTCAAGCATGCACCCAAGCATGAAATGTGTTCATAATCATCCCAAAAACACTTTAGTAATTCACTTTCAACTCAACCTTTGAATATGAACTATAAACCCTAGCTCACCAATTTCAACCAACATGATGAAACATGGTTGGGAAGCTTAATGTCACTTCAATATAAGCTTAGATTCAAGCTTACCGCAAGAAATTCTTGAAGATTTTATGAAGAACACTTGCCCAAGAACAAGCCCTAAAAATCAACCTAGAGGAGAGAAGAAGAAATAGAGTTCAAATCACTACCCAAACTTGATTTCTTCATGAAATCCTCATAAATATGAACTCATCTTCTTAATTCCTTAAGATATATTGAAGATTTGTGAAGATTTGGTGAAGAATAAGCAAGAAAACTTTGAAGAAAGAAGATGGTGAAATCAGTGATAGAGGGAGAGAAGAGAGAATAAGTTTTTTCTTAAAAGTGGTATTTTTTTTATCTCTTTCTTACCTTTTAATTCCTATTTTCTTACTACCCACCATTTATTTTAAATTTTAATTCACTTATCACAAACATATTCCACCCTTTTCCCTCCATATCTATCTACTACCCCATAATTGTAATAATTAAATACCTCCTCATTCGACAACTAAGTGACACATGTATCCCACTTTCTATTTTTATAACACTTTATATCATCATACTTATCCCATTATACTCCATCTCTTAAAAAATTACACAAAATATCTCCTTTTTTCTCTTCCCATTTTGCGCCAACACACTTCCCATTTAATGTCCATTTTCCTGCAATTTTTTAAAATGACCATTTTGCCCCTGAAATTGAAATTTGGTAAAATAACCCGGGACTCACATATCAATATCAAAATGTGTAGTACCATGGAAATGGACCTCAAACAGATTCCCAGGACATGAGAATTAACAGAAAATGTGTCCCACACGCTTGAAATCGAGTCCCGATGATTGAAAAATCTCAACCATCGGGTAAGCAATATCGAAAAGTCACCATTCACCCGAGGTGACTGTAACATTCTCCCCCCCCTTAGGACTCTTGGTCCTCCAAGAGTACCTTCAAATGCTGAAATTCATCAGGGTATCTCTCAATCATGTCCTTCTCGGTCTCTCAAATTGACTCCCCATCTGAATGATGTGACCACTAAATCTTAACTATCGGGATCAACTTGTTACAGCGTTTCTGAGTATCCTTGGCTAACAAGATGATCGGTACCTCCTAATAAGACAAGTCCCTAACCTCAAATTCTAAATCTTTACAGCGCTTATTCACATAAGAAGTGGTACAATCATTCGCGGTCTTTGGAATGTCCTCTTCCTTCACATGCAACTGAAAGTACCCTGACCACAGGTCAATCTTAGAAAATACCCTCACTCTTCTGAGCTGATCAAATAGATCATTGATCCTAGGTAACAGATACTTATTCTTTACTATGACCACATTCAACTTTCTGTAATCGTTGCACAATCAAATAGTCCCTTCCTTCTTCTTAGCAAACAAAATCGAGGCACCCCACGGTAATGTGCTAGGTCGAATAAATCCCTTCGCCAAAAGCTCATCGAGTTTCTTCCTTAAATCAACCATCTCCACTATCGGGATGCGATAGGGAGGAACAAAAATTAGAGTAGATCTTGGCTGTAACAAGATCCCAAACACAACCTCTCACTCCGGTGGAATCCCCGGTAACTCATCTTGACTATCACCAACTTTTGGAAACTCATTTTCCAAGAAGTTGGCATTCCTGGCGTCAAACACCAATCTGTTCTTGTAACTTATGTCTAAGAACATATACCCCTTTGATTGTGCACAATAACCAAGGAAAACACATCTCTTTCCCCGAGGACATATTTCCCAAAGGATGGTCTGGAACGTGCACATAAGCTAAACACCCCCAAGGGTGCAAATAACTTAAATTTGGGGATCTCTTCTTCCATAATTGATATCGTGAAGAATCTATGTTCTTGGTAGGCACTCTATTAAGTATATGCAGTACACAAAGCAAGGCATCACTCTGATAGGAGAGGTCCAGGTTGGCCTTAGCCATCATGGACCTAACCATGTCGATGAGAGTTATATTCTTCCTCTCGTACACTCCATTTTGTTGAGGTGTACAAGGAAGAGTGAAGTCCCTACTTATGCCTTTCATATCACAAAACGCTTTGAATGTTAATGAGCTATACTATTCACCTCTGTCAGTCCTTAAGGACTTTATTTTCTTATCCAATTGGTTCTCAACCAAACAAACATACTTCTCAAAGTATGATAAGGCCCCGCACTAGTTTTTGAGTAAGAACACATGAGTGAATCAAGTATAGTCATCAGTAAATGTTATAAAATATCTACATCCATTTCTAGACATGACCCTCATTGGGCCACACAAGTCGGAATGCACTAGACTTAGTGTTTATTCTCTTCTAGTGCCGTACCTAAAGGGCTTTCTTGTTGCCTTTCCTTCAAGGCAAGCTTTGCAACTTTGCAAGGTAACCTTCGATAAGGATCCAAGTAAGTCACTCTTGGCTAACATATTCATCCTATATTGGCCAATATGTCCAAGTCTTTCATACCAAGTCCTTTCATTGATGACATCATTCACATGGCAACTAGATAAAGAATTTGTATGTGAACTAGGCCTAAGTTCATATAAACCATTGTTAACCAAGCATTCACAGATAATTTGATGATTTTTCGTAATAGTAACACTACTATTAGAAAATGTCAAGCTATAATTATACTTTAACAGGCTACTTATAGAAACTATATTTCTACAAATATTAGGTACATAAAGTGTGTCCAAAAGATAAACATAATATTCATTACAGATGGGGACTTTACAAGTCCCAATTTCTACTACTTCTAACAACTCGTTGTTGCCTACTGAGATGTGCTTGACACCTCTTGGGAGTTTTTTATATGCCACGAATCAAGACTTATCTCGGGCTATGTGGTTTGTTGCTCCCGAATCTACAATCCATATAGAATTGCTTTCAGTTAGCAATGTACATGATAGAACATGCACAATAGAAGTATAAGGTTCATGTACCTTTGGTGGACTCTTGTAATCTTTTTCAAAATGTCCTTTCTTGTCGCAGTTAAAGCATTTGAGCTTAAAAACATCCCTCTTCTTCTTGAAATTATTCAAGCTGGGTCCATTTCCATTAGCTTTACCCTTACCCTTTCCCTTTTCACCCTTTACAAACCACTTCCCTTTCTTCTTCCCTTTCTTGCTTGAAGAAGTAGAGGCAAAATATGCCTTGGAGTGATCCCTGAAGGCCATAACCTCGGCCTCAAGTAAAAAGTGGCGGGCAATGTCATCAAATGACTTAATTTGAGGATTGTGATGTAAGTTGACCTTTATCAACTTCCACTCTTCATCTGAGAAGGACCTGATGATAGCTTGAACTTGTTGCTCATCTATGTGGTCATGTCCAGCTTGCCTCAGCTGGTGGATCATACGTGACATTTCACGTAAATGAGTGCTCATGGTATGATCTACCCTTTTAACATAATTTTCAAATCTCAAGATCATAGATCTTTGTTTCTCAACTGAAACATCGCCAAACTTAGCCTTGACAACATCCCAAATTTCTCTGGGGCTTTCAAGCATTTAGAATTCTATGATGATCACATCCACAATTGCGGAGAGGAGAGTAACTCTACATTAGCCATTTTTCTTGAGAAAAGTCACATAGGCCGCCCCATCCTCCCCAGCCTTTGGAGGCATGACCACATTTGACAACACTTCAAGTGTGCCTTGCTCAATTAGGATGAACTTTACCTTTTTTTTTCCATATAGGACAGTTCTCACCATCCAATTTCAAGTCATTATTAAGTTCAACAACAACACTCTTACATGCCATCTACATTGATGCAAATCATATGTTCAATGTTCAATCATACACAACAACACTCAATCTGGCAACAAGTGTACAAACACTACTTCATACATGTTCATATGTGGAAAAAAAGGTGCATATAGCACTCAATTAGAAACATACAAACATGTTTCCACAGTTTCATACACATGTTCTTAATGAGCCTTCCAAGAAGGTTCTCTTTTAGTGTCACATTTACATTCAGCCATGTAACATATACATGTGTCATTCATGTAGCATAAACTTATACTATAGTCTCTCAACTCCTTAGTTTCATAGGTACATTCCCAGGAAAGATGGAGGGGTCACAATGGTCCTACTTAAAACCCACCTCCTAGACAGAATGCACTTTACAAAACTTTAGAGTAAAAACCTTAGTGTAAGATTATATGTGACATATGTATCTGACATACACATACATATTTAAGAACATGTAGTTGAATATACAAACAACTTTGTACATTTTCGCCACTGACACATTAGTTTACATGTTCATACATTCATGTGAATCATTCAAGCATACATACATGCTTTTCATACATTCATCATTTGATAACTTGTACTTCAAGAAATTGGCCATATCATCATGCATACATACATCATTCACATGATTCCTTACAACATAAGTAAACATTAACTTTCATACAAGCATGCTTCAAAATTACAGATAAATTCACATAGTTTGCATACAATTTACATGTTTGCTTCTCACACAAGTTATCATTCAATTTCATCATTTTCTAACATATGGCTGAATTCAACATAAGTGTTAATCTACATGATTCATCATCATTCTTAACAACATACTCAAATTCGGATTCATTATCAATCAATATTCATGAAATTAACAACTTTTAAACACCAAGTTCAACAGATACTCAAAATTTCATTCTCTTTTCAATTCGGCCTCATGCTTCATTTATACATGCTTCAACCGAATTCATATTTTTCATATTAATATGAAATAGATCCAAGCACCAAGCTTTGATATTATTTATTGATTTTATATCTTCCTAGAGTCTCATTTGATGCATAAAATTTCACAATTTCACACTTTTAGTGACGGATTCATAGCATGGTGTTTCTTTGATTAAATCGTGCCTCTTTCTTGTGATCAAGTAAGAGAGAAGAACAAAATATATGAGTATGTATTTAAGGTACGAATTTTTTCCCTTGGATTAACAGGTTAAGGATTATAAATCCTTGCTCCTAGAAACGTATGCTTCAAAACGTATTCTTGAAGTTGGCCAAAAACTCCTCTTGCTTCCTTCAATGATGTTGGTGCCTTTTCTTCAATGTAGAGCGCTTAATTGAAGGTATGTTATGAGGTTGAGTGTGTGGAAGAGACACACTAATGATCCACTCAAAATACTCCTAGAATGTCTAGTAAATTTCAGCCAAGAAGATGGAGAGAGGAAGAAGATGAAGAAGAACAACAAAAAACAAATCTTGTGTATTTTGTGAGTGTTGAGGCTGGCCTCTCCTCCTATCTATTTATAGATGAGGAGCAGGGACTTAAGGGTGGTTGTAACTCCCCTCTAGGTCAAAATTTTTACCCTTTTGGCCTAGGGAAGTTACTTCCCCCTTTAGTACACACACAAGACCTCTTACACTTCGTAACCACCTCTTTTGGCGAAATGGTGCCTTCCTAAGAGACACCCATTTGCCTAAAACATCCCCATTAGGCCGGCAATGAGGTAGTAACCACCCTAAGGGTGTGCCTCATGTGGCAGGTGAAGAATTTACGACCTTTAAGATTCTTAATTACATGTTCATGTTCATGTTCATATGAGTTCATGGTTATATGGAAGATTAATAGGCATGATATCTAAAATAATCATGCATAATTTCCACAAGAATATATAAGAAATATAGATCACAAAAGAATAAGGTGAAGCCAAAATGTTAGTACCTTTCACCTTGGAAAATAGCTTAAGGAATTTACAATTCCTTGCTCCTAAAACGTATGCTCATTTCCTTGCTTGTTGATGGTGGATGAAGAGATGAGAAAGAAGGTTTCTTTTTCCAAGAAGGAAGAGAAGAGGAATGGACAAGATGTTGTCTACCAAGAGGAGAAGAAAAGTGTTGAAATGAATACTTTGTAAGTTCACACTTAATCACCCAAAATTACCAAGAGAAGTGGCGAAAATGAGGAAGAAGAAGAAGAAGATATGTGAAGCAAGTGTATTCTAAATGACCATTTCACTTACTATTTATAAGTGAAGAAACTGGCCTTTAGAATAATGCCATTTACTAGAAAACATAAAGTATTCCACTAAGGCTTTAAGTTTTCCACTACGGCTTTACGTTTTCCACTAAGGCTTAAAGCCATGGCTACTCATTTATCCCATTTCCACTAGCTATTTATCACTTAAGATAAATAAACTAATTACCTTAAAATAACACCATATCAATGATGATATCTTGGATGAGAATCTCATCTAAGGGATGAGATCAAATTGGAAGAGATAATGTCTTCACATTATCTACAAGGAAATGAAAAGAAAAGAAAAGAAAGAAAGGAAATTCAAGTAAGTATTATGATATAAGATGTAGTAAGAAAGAAAGAAGAAAGAGAAACACATTTTCTTCTCTTTCTCAAAGGGTTGGCCGAAACTTCATGGTGCTTCCATGGAGATTTCTTCTATTAATCTTCATCATCTAAGCTTCAAGGATCAAGAATTAACAAAGGATTAAGAGGTAAGGTTGATGTTTAAGATTATTATTCAAGTTTTAATGGCTAGATTTTAGAAATAATCCACCATATCTTTTCTCTAGTTTGGGCCAAAATTAAGGAGCTTTTCTTGGGATTTTTGTTCTACTCATTTCTTCATCTCATCAAGGTAAGGTTAAGATTATGTTATGAGATGATTACTAAGCTTATGATTGAAGGAAAATCATGTATGTTATGATTTGAGTTAGAAAGAATGTTGGTATGATGTTATGGAAACATGATGAGCATGTTTTCTTCTTGGATGAATATGAAAAACATGTTGGTTGGTAATTTCATCCTAAGGCCGAAAATGAAGTAAGAAAATGTATGATTAAGTTGGTTGATTTTGTTTTCATAAATGATGTTTGTATGTTGTTTAAGATGAAATAAGTTGATGGATTAAGTTGGAAAATGAATATGAAGAAAGTGAGGTTGAGGCCGAAAGTTTATGCCCTTCTTTGGTGATTTGCATGTTGAGTTTGGTTGGTAAAGTATGGATTAAATGATGAATTGGTTAAGTAAATGAAGATTGATGTTGAAAATGTTAAGTTGGTTGAAGTTTGGGTTAATTTGGGGATGGACCAAAAGTTTAGGGTGTTTGACTGAAAATTTCTGTTAGGCCAAAATTTAAGGATGAATTTTGGTATTTTGGTTGTTAAGTGTTGATTAAATGAAGATTAGGTGAAGGAAAGAAATGTTAAGGGTTTAAATAAAATTTTTGGTGAAGTTTAAGGAAAGAATGGAAATGGGCTGAAATTTCAGCCCAAAACCGAAAGTTTGGGGTTTTATTTGGTAATTTGGAGTTTTATGGATTAAGTGTCATTTTATGAGGTTAATTGGTAATTTGGTTAAATAAATAAAGCTTTAGGATGAAAGACTGACACTTTTAAGAAGTTTAGGGAAACGTTGGATAAAAACCGAAAGTTATGGGTTAAAACCGAAACATTTGTTGTGTTTTGATGAAATTGGTAATTTGGTGGAAAAGTGTCATTTTATGGGCCTAAATGGTAAGTTGGTAAAGGAAATAAAGATTAAGTATGAAAAATGACACTTTTGGAAAGTTTAGGATGGTTTAGTATGTTGGCCGAAAGTTTTGGGCTTGGGCTAAAATTTGGGCTGAAATCAGCGAATTATTATGGTATTAATTGTTTAAGTTGAAAAAGTTGACAAAAATGGAATTTTTGTAACTTTATGAAAGTTTTGGGTAAAATTGCACTTATGATGAAAGTTATCGTATGTTGTGCAATTTGAATAAAGGTTAAAAGAAAAGTTCACTAAAAAAGGTGAAAAGTGAAAAAGTAAGAAAAAGTAAGGTATAAGGAATGTTTTGGTAAATTTGGCATTTTATGTAATTATGGGCCAAATTTGTAAGTTTCTAAAAATGTTAGGGACTTAAGGTGTAATTATGAAGTTTAGGATGAAAAGGTTTCCTTTTAAGGAAAAAGTATGATATGGTTGACTTTTAAGTTTAAAATGTCAACTTTCTATGTTTGTGGGAAAATGTGAACTTTTGTATAAAGTTCAAGGAATAAATGATATGATGAAGGCTATGTTTGGATAAGTATGATAAGTATAGAATTTTAGTTATAAACTAAAATTCAACATGTTATGTTTGGATATCTGGATAAGTCTGACGGTGCGGGATTTTTGCTGGGACGTCAGAGTCGGTTAGTCCAGATAAGAGGATTAACTTTCTTAATATGCATCATCGATCTTCCTTATGCATATTAGGCTAGTTAATGGCTAGTACTCTGGTCGAGGGTGGGGCCCAGTGACTCCTGGGGGGACGGTTCTAGTTACACGGTAAGATTAGTGGTATGCAGGTACTATGTTTCTGGCAGCTTATGTTATGCTATGTTATGTTCTGCCTCTCGTCTGTATCATTTTTATCAGGTTGTTACTTACGACAGTATGTTATGTCATGAGGGGAACCTAGGCCTCTTCGCTATATCCATCCGTATGTATGTGTCGGTTAGTTGCGGCTGCCGACTGGTATATCTTAGGATATACCTTATGTTCCATGTTGGTTGCGGCCACCGGATATGTCCCGAGTAGGTTGCGGCCGTCGGGGTCTGTCGTATGTATTAGCTGGGTCATGGGAAGGAAAGGATGCTGCTGCACGATTGGTCTTTGGACCCATGCCATGATGGTCTTACGAGACATATGTATGTATGTTATCATTATGCTAACCTTTTCTGCAGGTTCAACGTTTTTATCTGCTACTCTTATCGACCCTTACTGAGTACCTTTCGAGGACTCACCCCCTATAACTAATATTTTCAGAAACTTTTGGGCAGCAGCCAGACCAGGTTAGTCCGTCTGGTTGACTATATGGCGATTACCACAACATCAGCAGTATCTTGCGGGATTATCGGGGATCGAGCCGACCGACCCCGCAAGCAAGTACGTATATGGTTTCTGTAGTTACGACTCTGTAGGTCAAATATGCATGCATATCACATTGAAAAAATGTATTATTTGGTATACTCGGGAACTACCCACCCAACCGAGTGGGTGGTAGTTCTGATCTGATGTATTTGTTTATTAATCACGGCAACGCGCGATATTCTGTCAAAACCACTAACGTGTTTTCGGGTGTAGGTTTAGGCATTAAGATAATTAGAACGCCTTAAACCTAAGTAACGCATTAGAAACATTAAGTTCAGAAAAATTTTAAAATTGGTGAGGTTTTCGGGGCCCACGTTTGAAGAGAAGTTCAGCTTCATCGGTCGTGGCCGCCTCCTGGCAAAGTTCACGACACTTCCGCACATGACGCACATGTCGGCTGGGGAGGCGGGTGTGACAGGTTGTATGTTGATGTTTAAAGGATGTTAAGCATGATTAATTCATGGTTTATCTTGGAAAGCATGTTGGTTGGTTATTTATGGGGATGGCCAAAAATCATGTGAGTAATTTCATGCTTAAGTTGGTTAAATCTTGGTTGAGAAATGATGTTAGTAAGTGAATTGTGTTGAAATAAGGTTGTTTGATGGTTTGGAAAATCATTTTGGAAAGGTTTTAACAAAAACCAAAAGTTGGGGGCTGAACATAGGTTCTGGCCAAAAATGTTAGGGTTGTTTTGGTGATGATTTGGTTGGTAAATGATGGATTAATTGGTGTTTAATTGAAAGAAACAAAGTTTAAGGGCTCAAGTAGCAATTTGGTTAAGTTTGGGGTGAGATTTGGACAAAAAAGAAAATCTGGGCACTAAAACCGAAAATTCTGGAGCTTTATGATTAATTTGGTGTTTAATGCATTAAGTGTCATTTTATGGAATTATTTGGTAATTTGTTAAAGGAAATAAAGGTTAAGTATGAAAAAATGGCACTTTTGCAAAGTTTGGGGTTTGTTTGAAGAAAGGCCAAAAGTTTTAGGCATTTGGGTTGAATATTTACTGTTCACAACAATTAATTTGAGTGTTAAATTATTAAAGTTGCAAAAGTTGGCAAAAATGGAATTTGTTGCAACTTTATAAAAGTTTTGGGCTAAATTGCCCCTTTGGTGAAAAATTGGGAAGGTTTGTGCAATTTAATAAAATATTGAAAGAAATTCATTAAGAGGGTGAATAGTATTGGATAAAGTAACTTTTGGAGTAACTTTTGGCATTTTGTGAAATTT
>JBBYHH010689238.1:0-10210 GCA_038382905.1 Daphne laureola
ACTTGAAAACCCATAGTAATAAAACAAACATCCAAGCCCTTATGGCTTTTGTACATCTGAGGTATATGAAACATATTTAGCCTCCTTGTACAAGTTTTCTTTCTATTACACCAAGTAATAGTACTATTTTAGCATGAATAGAGATTAAATGTTGATTTACCTAGTAGATGAACCATTTCATTTATGTCTAGCCATGTACATAACATGTCATACATAAGACCATTAATTGCAGTAAGGTAAGATGTTGGAGCCTTACATTATTCTCCTTTGGAGTCTTGGATACACATATCCACTCCAATCTTTCAACCAATTTCAAGAATCTTGAGATTTGTTAACTTAAACTCCAAAGAACCTTTACATTAAAATGCTCTTCTAAGAAGTGTCAATTACCTTCCTTTCTATCCATTAGGATAAAGGGCATCTCCATGTCCTTCACGTAAAAGTTGTTGTACAACCATCCTTTGATGATTATTAACAAATCAAGTCTACTACTTTCTTTTAGTACTCCATCTATAAATAGAATGAATACTATATAATGTACGAGAAGGAACATTGATATACATACATCATCACTACGTCATAACTTATGATTACACAGTGAGGCTTCAAGCACAAGTGCCTAGAAGCTCATGTAGACATCTTCAGTCTACATACTTTGCCTTGTTGACATTTTATAGACAAACCACTCTAGTTGTCCCATGTATATCACCCTTCTCAAAACATAATTGAGAAAAGAAACCATTACATCCTTTGATGTAATATAGGTCCAAACTTACCAGTATAGCAAGTAGTGAATCTTGAGAACACATTTGTTCTCAATTGGCTTTCAGCTAGAAGAAAAAAACAAACAATTTGGCCTCCATAACTTATTTGGATGCATCAACCGCATCTCATTTGTTTAGTCACTTCATCCTTAATACATCTTCAAGAGCTACATTACATTTGGTTCAAGAACCAAACGTTATCTTCATTATCCAAGACACGCCATTCTGATGGTGTTCTAGATCATCTCATTTGAACTTCTTCAATGAGACCAAGATGGAAGAAACTTATGTTCCATCACTTGAGGCTTAATTTTATTACTCTTGACCATCCTCAACTCCCTCTCGAACAAGTTCATCCACTTTTGGATCTTGCTCATGTTGCTCCTTAGCAACTGAAACTTATTTCACAAGAGTCACAACTCTATTTTAGTTGAGGCACTCCCTCTAGAGTAGATGCATCTGTGCAACTAGTGTCCTTCTGACACTTGGTTGATCATTGTCAAGGATTGAACAGTATGAGCCCAAATCATCACATTTACCATCTTTGGGGACTTGTCCTCCATAAAATTTGTATTTCATTTGTATTAAATACATTCATTTACTTGTGACTTACATCAAATACACATAATCATATCTAGTTGTTAAACAAAATCTGAGGATAGGACTTATCCTCCCTCTTGAACTCATCTTTTTTGAAGATTGTTCATTTTGTGAATATGATCTTAGCAACCCCCAAAAGAGCGTAGATCATTTAGGTTATGTTTCCTCTTCCTGCATAACTCATATGGATAAGAGTTTATATCTTGTGAGCTCTCTATTTGGGAGATGGACTACACTTAGTAGCACATCACTACAAAGGCGATAACCAAGATGACATTTTCCCGTCAAAGGATTTTACCATGTCCATTAAAGTTTTATTCTTCCTTTCAGAAACACATGTCTAAAGAAGAGTGAACTCCCTTTGTATGCCCAACAAGTCCAAAGTATGCCTTAAGTACTTTGACTTATACTTTTCACCTCAATTATGTTGGGGTTTTGGAATGTGGGCAAACAACAACACAATAATTTTTACCGTGATGATTCCACAGATTTTCTCCACTATCAATATCTAATAACAATTACATGCACCAATTTATCTTAACTCTCAATCTCACCATAAAACAAAACCAACTCACACACACAACCATATACGGCTTAACTACAAAACTCTCATGTTCAACTCTCACCAAAACTAGCAGTCCACTTGCTGCTCTATCTCTCACCGTCGCTACACACACAATCACCTCTGTGTATCACAACTCAACACTAACACACAAACACACTATATATAAGACTTAGACAAACCTAACCCTATTAAAACTAGGAATCCTAGACCAAGTAGGTTTCTTCAAACCCCCAAACTTAATCGGACACAGCAACAAAGTCCAATTGCAAATAACAATTGGATTAATAACTCTATTGGTCCCCCAACCTTCAAAGATAAATAATTTGAGTCACAAACCAACATCAAAGTGGGTGGAAGCCATAGCCACATAAAAGAATGACGCCTTCATAGTGATCAAGTTTCCGAAAAGAAATATCTTCGCCAGGTTTGGGGCACCAAGAGCTATCCCCAGCGATGAAGGTACTCTCATTTTCTCAACAAGCCAGTGGAGCAATTGATGGCTAGATATGGAGTGAAGCATAAGGTGGCTACAACATACCACCTCAAGACGAATGGTCTAGCTGAGTTGTCAAACCGAGAGATCAAGTCTATTCTGAAAAAGACAGTAAGCTTCAACCGAAAAGATTGGGCCTCAAAGCTTGACGATGCTCTTTGAAAGTATCAAACTGCTTACAAGACACCAATTGGTATGCCGTCGTACTAGTTAGTGTTCCAAAAATCTTCTCATTTACCAGTACAAATTCAGCATAAGGCATATTGGGCAGTTAAAAGATTGAACTACGACATTAAGGATGCCAATGCCCACTTGAGGTTGCAGCTATGTGAGCTAGAGGAAATGAGACTTGAAAGTTATGAGAACGCAAGAATTTCTAAGGAGAAGACCAAAAGGTGCATGCTAGAAGCATTTTGGGAAAGGATCTACGACCAGGGTAACATGTTCTTTTATTGAACTCGCGGCTTAAGCTTTTTTTGGTGAAAGACTGCGGACTATGTTGTCGAGACCTTTCAAAATTGTGCAATTGTTTTCTCATGGAGCAGTAGGCTTGGAAGGCATGGATCATACAGTATTCAGAGTCAATGGATCGGGTGAAGCCATTCTGCATATAGAAGAATTCCGCCATGCTGACTAAATTTGACTAATCGACCCGATCTACCCATGAAAAGTTTAGGCACCTAGCTTGGGGCTATAACTGAAGCGGTCCTCAAGATTAAGATCCCATCACTTCATTTTCAATTTTCCATTTTTTAATGAATTAGTGAAATATCTGAATGAATAATAACATGAATTGCAGACAAAGGAGCAATGGTCGTTGCAGTTACAATGGAAGGACAAATCACCACCTAGGATCGAGCAAGCATCGACAGTGCGACCAAGAGAAGGCCCAGGTCACTACTAGCACGAAACTTGTTCATCTGTTGCCACTACTAGCACGAAACTTGTTCATTTACTGCAGCCTCCACCCTTTCACTCAGGAATCAGAAGTCAGGGGTAACCGGATCAAGCTCCACAAAAAGATTGCCAGTGATTGCTACATTGATGATGCTAGTCACATTTTCTGATCTATCCAGGACTGTAGAGACACCACATGAGAATCGACTGTTTCCACAACTCATCACCCGCCTCTTACTTGAGGTCGACGTCATTATCCCGGCCAGAGATTTTGTACATACCACTTAGAAAGCCATCTCTCTCTCGACCCTTACTGCTCAAGGCAACACCAGGAAGAGAGTGCGACGGTATCAGGAGATGGGTGTTGAGCTGCGCTTGATGCAGAGATTGAGGGCTACACGCACAAGATGTTCATCCAGGCCCATGAGTTCCTGACACATCCCATCACTAGACCTTAGGCTACCTAGGTCTCTATCGATGCCCGCATTCTTGGTACCATGTCGACCTGCGCACAAAGCTTATCTTGCCGACCCCAAGAGAATGCAGTTGTTGTAACTTGGACTTCTGTTCCTGCCACAACAAGAAGAAATAAGAAAAGAGAGAACTGAAATGAAAACTTTGAAAGAGTTGAAGGACTAAATTGGAAAATAGAAGGGTGCCTGAATTGAAACTGAGCTTTCTTTAAAATAAAGAAAGAGGACTAAACTGAGAAAGTTAAAAAGTTGGTGTTTAAAGTTATAAAGTAAAGATGACTTGGACGTGAAGAAGGGTTAAAATCAAAGTTAATAAGCCAGATGGGGTTTGCATGTTAAACTTATGAAAACTGAAGGATCCAAAGTTAATTGGAGGGATTAAAGACACTAACCTAGATTTTCTTGTTGACACGTTGAATTGGGCAGAAAAAAAATCTCTCTATTTCTCTTATTGTTTCCCATCGACAGAGGACAAGGAGGAATCTCATTCTTCTTCTTCTTCTTCTCTATTCATTGATTTCAAAGGACAGATGAGGGCTTATCAGCATTCTTCACCATCCTATCATCGATTTTCAAAGTGGAAGGAGGGCTTGTGTTGTTCATGATGTAACGACACAAAGAGAGAATAAGAAATTCTTCACCATCTTATCTTCGCTAATGATAAAGTTGCATGATAAAATTTAGGTAATTCACGTGTTGGATGAATGATATCACTTCAGTTATGAGTCCTTGAGCATGGGAACTTAATGCCATTGCTGTTTATGTCTTCTGTTCAGTCCTCTCTTGATTAAGTAATTACTTTCCCTCCTAATCTAGTACTTAAGTTGCTGTGAAGGTTAAAGTCTGAGGTAGTTTGGTAAATCTTTGTCTCGGCCCTGCTAGTTTGTTAGAATTTGTTCTTGCATGTTCCCCCTAAGCCTCGGCCCTTCAATTGTATTTCTACTTGAGTAAAGTTCTTTACTCATTTTCTTACTGTTTTCTCTTGTTTAGCCGCTGGTACTGAGGTCTTGCGGTGAAAAAGCCCGATTGGCTTCCCCTAACTAACCCCTAGCCTTAGCGATTTACTCCTCCAGTTAGGGTGGCGGTTTTGCTCGATAAATGACTAATGTGGCAGTTTTGAAGTGTTGAACTTCCTTGGTGGCTCGACCTTCGTCGACGGTATCTCTCCAGCCGAGTTTGGAAAGCTAGGAAGGGCGAGTAGGGGATGACATATGAACCGCTCCGCCCTCTCTCCCATTTACGCTAGTGTATCATCTCCCCATTCCTTTTACGTGCAAGAGAGGTTTCACTACCACAAAGGAAAATTCTAATAGTGTGGTACCAATGTCTATCCCTTGTTAACTTGCCACTTCATGACACCTAATTTGTTAACCAGGTTGCATGTTTTGTAAATTAAAGAAAAATTAGAAAATAAATAGTAAAAATAATGTAATAATAATAAAAAAATATATTGAATATTCATAAAAGTGTGAAAATTCAGAATATAAAAAAATATAATATTTTTACATGAAAAATAATGCAGAAAAAATTCACGCTAGTTTGAAGAAAACGCAAAAAATATTAGTAAGATTAGAAAAAGTTATAACATCTTATGATTGTGTATCTTTTGTATGTAACTATGGTAAATACAATGGAATTGTGGTAGTATTTTAAAGATTTTGATTAATTAAATGTAACAAAATTGATAAAAGTGAAATTATGAATAGAATATATTAGATTACAAGATATATACGAGCAACATCGACACAATGATGTTAAACCATGATGAAATAACAGTTTGAGAGTATTAAATTAGAAAAATAATATAAATAATGTGAGTTGATGTCATATTAACTAAGTAAGATATTATATGTTCTAAAGTGTGACCACCTTATATAGCACAATGTAGTAGTACATGTTTTAGAATTTAACTTAGCATATAAGATAAAACATAAGTATATTGTGTAATGTAATAAATGATCGATTATGGAAATTTAAGATTATTTAATTATGTAAAGTCAATCAAAGTTTTAGTCATTTAGGTAAGGAGAAATGTTATCTTAGAGCAATGGATTGTCATTTGCCTCTAGTCACTCATGGTGTAAGTGTAAGTTATAAAATAAAAGGACCATTTCATGCTAATTAAGTAGGACAGTATATGTTCTTAAGTGTGACCACCTTATGTAGCATAATGTAGTAGTGCATATTTTGGAATTTAACTTATTAAGAAAGATAAAATGTAAGTACATTGCATGATGTAATAAATGATCGATTAATAAAAAATAAGATTTTTTTAAGTATGTAAAGGCAATCAAAGTTCCAGAATTGAATTAATTAAAATAATTAACCATAAATTTAATAGAAATTAAGTGGGTTGTGTTGGGTAATGACTATCGCCATACTTTGACATAGAATTGTCATTTAGGTAAGACGAAATGTCATCTTAGAGTAATGGATTGTCATTTGCTTCTAATCAGTCATGGTGTAACTATAAGTTATAAAATATAAGGACGAAATGGTGCGAAAAATAAAAATAAAGGCCAAAACAAAAAATTTACAAATACTTTACTTAGCACAAACGCACACTCCTCAGACTCAACTCGATACCATAGTCGACCTCCATATTATGTATACTCCATTGAATGATCAATCGACAGAAACAAGACCTCCATTCTGTATACTTCAATCTGTATTCCTACCAACTACTTCTTTCTTAACAATTCTGCATACCACCTGACTGAATCTGTGTTGATCCTCACTTATTCTCCATCCTCCTCTGTCACAAAAGCAATCCCTAATCTCTATCCACAAATGATCCAGTAAAAGCATGGGAAATGCGCCAACTATCGACACTTTTTGTAACTTCGAATCTGAAGGGAGAAGAAGGAAGAACTCAGGTGGTGGAGGAAAGAAAAATGACACCGGGAGTTCATCTTTTCGAGATGGCAGGTAATTTATTGTAATCAAAGCTACTACTTGGTTTATTGTTTGTGAGAGACATTAATTTAACTGTTTTTGTGTTTCTCGAGAATTGTCTTATGTGAATGTTTGTTAAAATTCTTGGGATTCATATCCAATGGGAAATATGTTCTTGTTTCGAGAATTGTTATTCAAGCATGTCATTTCACTGGGATAGAACGATAATTGTCATTTACAAGACGCGTATTGCAATTTTAGTTGTTTGTTTCCTTAAGTTTCTATTTACATTGTTATTTTGCTATTTAACCTCCAACAGTATCTAATTTTTTGAGTGACACTAAATTTGTGCTGATGTGTAGGCTATAATGATGGCGGCAGAACATGAAACCACTAGTCAACGGAATTTTCAGAGAGTGATTGTCCAGATTCACTTCTCGACCGCTTTCCTCCAATATGAACATTTTTATTATTTCAGAACTTTGTTCTTCTTTCATCATCAATAGTTTCATCCGGATCGTTCCCAGATTCACCATTTTCATTCTCAGATCAAGCAAATATCTCAACCGATTCTTCTTCCTGCTATCAGTTACAATGCCTACAGGCTATACAAAATGTACCTGAAGGGTATCTAAATCTAGCTAGAGAAAGATACCGAACAACTACAGTCACTAAGTAAAGATGTCAGCTATTATAATTGTGTTGCGTCTTTGAACCATTTGAATGGCTGCTTCAACTACTGCAGATGAGGCTCTAAAATGCCTTTGGAATCTTCGAAGATTCCTTTCCTGCCAGATATTGTATACCACAGCTGTGAGGAGGCTATTTCGGAGCTTAGATTTTGCAGACTTGCCCCGAGATACCTTCTTCGTCCAATCACAAAAACTATTCCAATTGTAGGGAGGGTGGTAAAGTTTTACCACTTTAAAGGCTTTTCTGATAACTGTACTTGAGTAACAGCATTGGAAGAACAGGTGATTTCGATCTTCCTGGTCCCATTTACAGAGAATACATTGTTGGTCAACCTCCAGATTCCATATAGCTACTTTGTCCATGGTATTCAAAGAATTTAGAATACATAACCACGGAATGATTGAGGACTTGGGCATATGTCTTGCTCCCCAAACTAGTTTTTTTCCAAGAGACTTGGTCAAAATTCTCCACCACATCCAGGTAAGCTTCTTTCATTGGAAACTTTTCCACTTGAAGCAAATGCGATCTATTGAACAGATCTTTGTAGTTTTTCCGAGCTGTAAATAGAGTTTTGATCATAACAGAAGCATATTTCGGTTTCTCCATGGTCCAGAATTCTGTACATTTGATGTAGTAGGTATGGACCCATTTGACCCACAGGCTCTCTTTATCTTTCATCAACTTCCAGATTTTCTTTTCTTGGAATGCCAGGTTCCAGCCAACTAGGCCGTAAATGCCGAGTCCTCCCTGAGATTTTGGTACACATACTCTTTTCCAGGCCACTAGAGCTTTGCGAGAGTCTGTTTTTCCACCTCAGAGGAAGCTTCTGAATCTCTGATCAATCTATTCAAGGACATATTTTGGAATTGGAAAGATGGAGGACCAGTAATTCTGGACACTAAAGGCTACTGATTTAATGAGTTGTAGCCTTCCTGCATATGATAGAAATCTGGTTGACCATCCTCTGAGAATATCCAGGATTCTATCAATTAAAGGTTGACAATGTTTTGTTGTGAGCCTTGAACCATCCAATGGGACTCCTAAATACTTCATAGGAAGGGAAGCTCTCTGAACTCCTAGAGTGGCCAGAATTGGTTAAACTTCTTCTGATCTGAGTCCAGCTATGAAGGCCTGACTTTTCTGATTGTTTATATGTAGACCTGAAACTGAAGCAAAGTGATGCATAGCAGTAGTTATCCCTTGCGCGGATGCTACAGAAGCTTTGGAAAATATGAGTAGATCATCTGTAAACATCAAGTGAGTGATTTTTAAGGGTTTGCACCTTGGATGGTATTTGATAGACCATGTACTGTACATACTTTTTAGCACCCTGGAGAGATAATCCATGGAAATAACAAAAAGATATGAGGATATTGGATCTCCCTGTCTGAGACCTTTGGTGCCCTTGAAAAATCCTTGTAAGGTGTCATTTATGTTTAGTGTGTACCATGGAGAGGTTACACATGACATGATTATGTGAACAAACTGTGGGGGGAACCTCATTTGTAATAGTAGACTCTGGAGAAATGACCAAGAGATGTAGTCATAAGCCTTCTTTATGTCCATCTTAACTGTCATCCGTGGTGATATCCCTTGATTATTGTAGCCTCTGATAATTTCCTGTGTAAGGCTGACATTATCTACAATCTGCCTACCTTTGACAAAACCTGACTGAGCATGGTTGATGATCTTGGGCAGAATTCTCTCAAGCCTGAGTGCTAGGGCTTTGGCAAGAATTTTATATACCACATTACAACAGGAGATTGGCCTGTATTCAGCAGTTGTATAAGAGTTGAAGCTCTTTAGGATAAGGTGAATAGTGGTTGCTCCAAATGTCAGAGGGATATGATTTCTTCTAATACAGTAAAGAACTGCTCTTAAAACATCTGGACCAACTAAGGGCCATTGGCTTTGGTAAAACTGTGTAGAGAACCCATCTGGACCAGGAGCTTTCTTTGGACTCATAGAGAATAAAGCTGATGTCAACTCTTCATGTAACAAAGCGGCTTGAAGTTGGGAAATGTCTGCTTCAGTGAGAAAAGGTCCAAAAGTTGTCACATTGTTGCAGGCTTGCTTATCTTCAGAATGGGTTGGAGCCAAGAGTGATTGGAAGAACTCTAAGAACTCTGATGCTATCTCTTCTTGAGTTGATAGTTTCTGCTCATTCTGCTTTATGATGAGAGATATATTTTTTCTGATCTACTTTTCTTTTACACTTGCATGAAAGTAAGTTGTATTATGATCTCGAGCTGCCCAGTCTGCTGCTGATTTCTGGGCATAG
The DNA here is from genome assembly GCA_038382905.1 of Daphne laureola. Taxonomy (NCBI): domain Eukaryota; kingdom Viridiplantae; phylum Streptophyta; class Magnoliopsida; order Malvales; family Thymelaeaceae; genus Daphne; species Daphne laureola. The sequence goes on from JBBYHH010689238.1 coordinate 9,662, forward strand.
TATGATTCCTCCCAGTGTTTTAGCTCAATTAACTATTTTCTTGATTTTCTTTCCTTTTGAATAAGATCCGGGTTGAGGGGGTCCAGTCGAAGAAATTATGATGCTGCTTGAAAACTGTCGTCTGCGTACTTTACCCTGCCAGAGATATCACCAAAGAATTTGTAGTTGAAGGCTTTTAGTGTTGATTTCAATCTCTGAAGCTTTATGGATAATAATCTGGTAGGGTTGGAAGGATCAGTCTCTTGAAGCCAAGAATCTTGGACTACTTTGGAGAATTCTGGGTGTAAGGTCCACATATTCAGAAAACGGAAGGGGGGTATTCTGATTTCCAAATTCTGATGGAAGCTGAGATAACTGATTGTGTGATCTGAGGCTGAATGTTCCAGGAATTCTCCTCTGGATTGGGGGAAAGTAGTGTGCCAATCTATATTTCCCATCAAACGATCAAGTTTTCAGCATACTCTACTATTTGCTTCTTGTTGATTACTCCAAGTATAGAAATCACCTGAGCTTGAAAGGTCTTGGAAACCAACATAGCTGCAAAGTTGT